>JTDE01008063.1:13510-26051 GCA_014338405.1 Paragonimus skrjabini miyazakii | reverse complement strand
TGCGACGATGTTCGTAGTACGACGGAGCTAAAAAAAAAATGGATTTTAGATCCGTGTAGTATCGTCAAACGACTGCGCAACGGAGAGAAGAGCAGACTCACGTGCACAAAATTTGTATTGAATTGCAAGGTCACTTTTATCAATTTCAACAAAATGCAAAGGTGATACAAAAAGTTGCTGTACAAAATTGAAGCATCGTTTGCAAACAAAAATAAGGAAATCTCTACAGTTTTTCGGCCTTGAAGCACCATCCCGGCGAATTGCTAGGAGTGTTCTTTAATATCATTCTTTCAGCAGTTCATCTTGTTTCCATTCCAGCGTACATCTTAATTCCATGGAAAAGTTAACAACATTGGTACCAACGAGTGGTGAAGCATGGTGAATTGTCCTACGTTGAATTAGGTTATAGGCGTCTCTCACGTTTGTGGTATTATAAAAATCTTAATACTTATGTTTCAACAACAGTTTGATTGTCGAAATTATAATCACGCTTTCCTGCTTTATCACGCTAAAATTTAAATAAAAGCAGGTGCTCCCACGTCTATGAGGTCGATTTTCATTATATTTTACCGTCATATTTCCGAAATAACTTAGAATGCGACTCTGTGTTCTTTTTCCATTAATCCCTATGCCATTAAACAACCGCAAATTTCTTGTTTACGTCTTCGGAAGGTTGAAACAAAGAAATCTCTAGGGGACAGATTTTTAATTTCTGCAACATATCACAAATTTTCAACAACTTTAATGGCTACGAATTATTCTTTTAACTAAAAGGTAACGGAGATATTCACGTTCTTTCGATTACACGCAGCAATACACCCTTGGAAGAAAAGTGCCAGAGAGAAAGAGCAAAGTAGCCACAGGGCATAAAGATGACAAACTCAGTTGTTATTCTACGTTCTATCAGACCGCATGGGAAGACGCCAACGCGCTTAAAGTTACACATGTTTTCTGACGCTCCCGAAGCGGGCTGTGGAGCCGTTGACTATCTCCGGGACATCATAGGGGATGGTATCATCTTTTGCTGCTTCTTGATGGGAAAATCACGGGTTGCACCTATAAAGTCCTTGCCTATCTTCAGATTAGAACTTACAGCCGCGGTGGTGGCCGCCAAACTTATGGGGTTCATTGGCCGTCGATGGGTGCCAGAGGTTATGTACAGTGGTAACGGGTCCATCTTCGAAGGCACTGAGTCAGAGCTGAAAAGCGAATTCGCTTGGCTTTGATCGAAACAGACTCCACTGGACTCTGGTGGTTCGCGGTATTGACTGACACTTTAATCCACCCGCTGCCATGCATACAGATTTACTAGCCACGCAGGTTATTGTAAGGCCACGGGTGATGTATTACGAGGCCGTTTACGCTTACTTGATTGAGGTCGAAGGAATTCTGAATGACAGACCTTCGGTTTCACTCTACGGTGGTTCGGATGGTGCCTCGGTTTTGTGACCAAACTATCCGTTGCGTCCAAAACCAAACTCGGGTCTGCCGCGTATCCACGTCACACTGCTAGATAGGTACACGAAGGGGCGACGGAAGGCTCAAAACTTGGCTAGT
This sequence comes from Paragonimus skrjabini miyazakii, assembly GCA_014338405.1. Taxonomy (NCBI): domain Eukaryota; kingdom Metazoa; phylum Platyhelminthes; class Trematoda; order Plagiorchiida; family Troglotrematidae; genus Paragonimus; species Paragonimus skrjabini miyazakii. The sequence continues at coordinate 24,494 of JTDE01008063.1, read as the reverse complement.
GTGTTTCGGTGGCGCTTGATCAGGGAGTCCGCACTCTTCATCCAGGCGCGACACAAGTGAACGAAAGTTGGACAGAACGTGAAGGTCGATGATCTTGTTCTAACCATTGGAGGTCCTCGACCCGTAGGCGTATGGCCCAGGGCCGTAATGTGTAGAATATTGGAGGGTGCCTTCAGTCACGCCCACGAAATGTACTTCAAAATAGACAGTGGCACGATTAGGAGAGACAAAACGTCTATATACCCCTTCGAAGGGGCGGAACATAGTAGCGTTACCATCTAGTAAGGCTCAGGTGCAAGGGACTCAGATAACGATAAACACTCAACCAGCCGCTACATGGGAATTGAGAAACCATACTTGTTTGGAGGGAGGTGTTAAAGTATCTGCTTGCGTTGGGTGGTTGACGATTATTTTGTGTTTTATAGAAAGCCAGTGACCACATTCCCTGTCTCTATTTATTCCCTTCTCCTTGATCCTTCTGCATACACACTTCTTGGTAGTGATCACAAGCCTTTCTTGCGCTGAAACCTATCGGCGGGGAGTAAATTCTCTCTTTGGCAGACCATCAACACGTGAGTTTTGGTATATTCTGAATGGTGATTGGTGGAGTATATCATAAAACAGGAAATGTGCTCATTTTGCTGTCGGAAAAAAGTTTGTTTTAATGTGATGAACATTTTTATCAGGAACGTCGAGGAGTTGCGATATTTCGAAGGAAAAATGCGTTGGCGAGGTAGCTGAAATTTAGACTGTTAAGTTCGAAAGCTTTAACAACAACGGAAGGAAGAACGTGCACAATATAAGTGATAAAATATTGTTCTGTGAATTGCGTATTCAATAATCCATTAAACTGTTCAGGAGAGCTGACTTACATGCAAGGTTGAATAACGAACAACATGTGGAACTGGGAACACCAGGTATTCAGCGACACCGTGGGCAAGTAGATACGACTGCAGTAGGTGGTCTTCGGGCACAATGTGAGCTTTATTCTGTGTGGTCTGATTACCATAATTACTGCTCACTGTAGTCGGACATAAGCTGCTTTGGCAATACGAAAGTCAGGAATTATGCTCCAAATAGTATGTTGAAACTCACAGGTCTATAACTGAACGCAATGACGTCTATGCTCGACAGTCAGCCCACCTGCACCCCATTGTAATGTGCGACCGAAACCAGCAGGCGCGCACTAATTGAGTTTGAATCGGGGATGAAGCGTGCTGCTGCTTTGTCGACGCCGTTCTAGTTATCGTTTGTCTAAGTCGTGTGCATGGCTTACTAGGCCTTGGGCTCATGCTTGTTCTTGCCGTTTCCTTTCACAGGACTGTTGCAGGAACCCACTTTTCTGAAGGACGCTGTCCCCTTGTGTTTCCACATTGCTCCAAAATTGGTCCGTAAGTGTAACGGACAACCAGCGGTAAATAGCCGGACTAATCGCTCACTTCTGCAGTTACTAAAAGCGTTTGTAGACTGCAACCCGCTCGACTGGGATCTGACAAACCCCAAGTGTGTACTAGCCTACCGCAGCCATGTTCATGCGCCCACTAGATAAGCACCTCACTTCCTGTGGACTAGCCGGGAAATCCAACTACCATCTGATATCTGCCTACCCTCGGCTACACAAGGAGACGGTGCATCTCGGTGTCCCCACAATATTGCAGAGACAATGAAAAGGGCCCTTTGTGATAGAACGTATGATATCTGACTCGACTTGCGTGATAAAAGATCCGGAATCCCAAACTAGTCCGCCGATAGTTGTCCATTATAACCGCCTGAAACCGTTCACAGATGGCAGCGACAACGACCCAGGAGGAGATGCAGACAGTGTTTCATAGATATGATCAGAAGTTGAGGTTCCACCGGAAGAGAGCCGAGGCGTGGCATCGAGGACGCTGCCTTAGGTAGTAGAGGATAGTGTAAATTGAAACCGAAAGTGAAAAGGCGCGCGTCGTATGCTTTTAAACCGCGGCTAATTCCTGCCCCCTCCCCCTGTGTTGCAGAGTCGACGGTTTGTGCAATCTCCGAAGAAGAGGCTCCAAGTGAAGACAAACTACCTGAACGAACAGTGACTATTGTCACGTGTTCTTGATAAACGATTCCTGGCGAATCCTCGTTCTCCCTCTTAGCGGAAACACCATATTATAGTCACAATGCCAAGACCTATGGTTGGACGCACTGACATATGTGCTCGGCAGTCAGCCTACCTGCACCCTATAGTAACAACGCCACGACCTATGGTTGGACGCACTGACGTCTATGCTCGACAGTCAACCTACCTGCACCTTATAGTCACACGTCGACTCTAACCACCTCACAGCGGTCACTACCATAGTCGCACTGCATCCCAAACTCCCGCATAAGCCACTCGCTGTAGGACCAAATTTTACTGATGGAGGTGGCTAAATGGTGCCGTGGGTGATTGCGCTTCTCAGTTCCATGACTGGCATACTCCAGACGATTGTTTGTCTGGTTTTCGAAGTGGAAATCGTCTGATTGTGCATTAGGTAGTTCTTAAACTTCGTGTCCATGCGTCTGATCAACGCAATACCTTGGTTGAACTTTAAACATAAATGGACAAACGTTTTCACCCACTCCTCTAAGTTATCCATAGTTGCCATACGATGAAACAAATAGCCACTTCTAAATGAGTTGGTCTAAGTGAAGATTACAGGGTTAACGGCATAAACTTACGTGTTTCCTCACATCATCTCGAACATGGAAATAACATAGCATTATGTCGCACCCAAAGACGACCCGTGCGGCTCGCATTTGCGCCGCCATTTTATCCATCACAAACGTCCTAACAGGTATGTGATCCCTCATCACATCACGGAATATTTCGAACGAACGACGGAGGGAAGCGTACTTTTCACTCCGAACATAACCATACATCACGGGTCTTCAATGGCTCATCCCGTCTGTGACAAGAAATTGATATAGCTTCAAGTCACAACCGCATATGTGAAATGATATAGGACCCACTTGTGGCGGTTGGTTCCATGCATGGCATCGACATTAACCACATCGGGAAAACGTCTAAACAACAGTAATTGTTCCTTCCGCACGAAGCATATTTGCGTGTATCTATTACCATCGTCTTTGAGGACACGCAATACGCCGTTTTTCCCTAAGTGACCGAGAATTTGGGGTAGGTTTTCTGCAATATCAATGTACACAAACCAACTTACTTATTGTTGTAGGTTTTAAACAATGACGGATGTTGCAAATATCCATTGTAGTTAGATACTTGCCATGGAGATCCGCAGCATACTGCCTTAACTCTGCAGTTGGGGTTTTGTACTCGAACAAATGCCTAGAGTCGCTCACTTCACTTGCAGTAAACCGGCGATTTGCTGAGTGTGCCTGTACAGCAAGGCAGTTAGGTCATGATTGTGCTCCAACGTAAGAGAGCTAAAAACTAGCACCGTTTTCCTCCTAGCGACGTTAAAGCGTGATCGACAGCATGTGTCACGAGAACTGAGCAACTGAAAATGAGTAAACTCAATTCATTAAACACGTCGTAATACGCGGCTTTGGCTCCTACATCGCTTACACTTGGTACACCGGTACGCTATCTACCACCTAACTCCAGTAGTACTCACACTCACATTATCATACTTCAAACATGCACTGCTTGATTTCTTACTTGAACCAAGCACGTACAAAACACTGTATTCCTTCATATATTTCTGCAAACAACTTCGGAATTCTTGGAAGCTAGAAAATTCCCGATCTTGGAATAGATCTTTGAATCCCTGAGGGTAATCCATCACCTAAAATAAAATTTATAAACAATTAATCATTTATCAACATAAAAAGATTAACTATTAATCGAACATGAACAAATACTTCGCATGAAAACGCATAAGTGCAAGCACAACACCCACCATTATTATTTTCAAATTTTGCGCGAAATGAAGGACAAACCCATTAACGGTCGGTTAAAACAAGCCTTTCAACGCTTATCATTTTTGTCTCATAAACTGATGATGTTTAACTTCTTGAACGATACCACCGAAATATTGCCAAATATTCACGGATCCCTCATAAATTCGCTTTTTTACGACAGATTTTACTCCCTACTGATCATTTTCAGCCTTTCTTGCAGAGACTGAGACGACAATTCACATCACGCGGCCGACAAACCACTTCTTTCACGAAAGTTAATCTTAATGCACTATTAATTCCTAATATCGTTTGATTATGGAAACTTGTTCTCGCATGGTTTCCCCTCCTTACTTCCCAATGCCAGACCCTTGTTTATGTGTGTCCTGGTTTCATTTACGCTTGATCATTCCGCCATGGCGCTACTTTTGCATTTGATCATATTTACGTGAGCCGTTAGTCTGGTAACTTGTATATTTGTTGGATTCACTATCGAGGTTTGTTGTAATCTTCTGTTATTTAATTTCATGATAAGTTTTTGTACCTTATCATTTTACTAATAAGGAAATTGCCGATGTGACCGTCTTCACTTACGAATCCGAATCGGTTGCTCAGTGGCCTCAGAAATTGCAAATGCTCGTTGCTTACAGATGCGACTGTTCTAGATCCAACATATCGACAGACTCAGCGTTGCCCGAACAACTACTAGAGGTCCGGGATTGGCATACTGTCCTATAAATGCGCGTTGCGTAACTTGGGAGGTTTAGCATTACTAACCGTAGCCAGTGTGTGGTGAAAATTTACTCGATTCACCACTTAACCAAACCCCGACATAGTAGGAGATCTAACAAGGGACCAGTCCGAATGTGGTGCTAAAGATTGCATCGTGATTGGGCAAACCATATCAGTGTTACGCCTTCCGTTATTCGCCAAGCTCTTTGTGCTGTATTGCGCCAATTACGCCAATACGATCAGCCGGTGACAGACTGTGATTCCCTTAGTACTGCTGAACATACATAAATTTGGTTTTCGACCCATGAGAAAGAACTGCCCACTGAAACCACACGAAGTCTTCTCATTATTACTTCCGTGGGGGATTTCAATTCTAGTACGATTTTTGAGGCAGTTCAAAGTCACTAATTCCGAGTATTACTCAGTGATATCCGTGGCATCATTCGGAAATACTTTCACCTGGATTGGTTTGCGTTGATGAACAACACGAAACTCATGGTAAGGCGTTACCATATCATCAGTAATTAATGGCGTCAGGCTGAGTCTCATTTTGAAGTTACACTTGAGAGGCGGCATATTTTCTGAGGTCGACGGAACTAACACCGGATAGTTAATGAACTCATAACGCGCCTGGTGAATTGGTCGCAACCGTTCAGAGGAAGCTGTGCGATATATAAGCATTATTCAAGCACTCTAAATGGAAAATTAGCCGGACCCTATCGCACCGATAACCATTCATGTTAACGTGGTCACCACAATATCCGCAGGGCACCCTATGTGAACATTTTCACCCGGCTTGGCTGCTGCGCATTGCAAGACGGAACAGGAGGAAAGTCCATCTGTGGCAAGGCCGCCTTAGTCTCCTCAACGGACTGATGTATGAATGTCAAGATAGGCTGTTCTGGGATTTACATCCTGCAGCTTGGCCAACCGTCGATGCGGTATTTTGTAATCTGGTTGAAATGCATTAGTGCCGGCGGCTGTTACCTCTCGGCGAAAAATGCTGCCTCTAGACGAACTATATTCAGCTAGCCACCGTCGATGGATTTAGAAGCAGCCTAGAACAAATGCGATCTAAGTTAGTAACAACTTACTGAATGCATAGAGGTGTTTTTTGAAGACGGACAGCATATGAATGCATGGTGACCATATGGACCTGTAGAAATGGCATTCATATACGCCATCACTGAGGTTCACCGCGTATTGTGTACCCTCATGGCTCACTCGAAGCTACCAATTGATATTACATAAAGTGTGATTATCTTCAGCTCGTCTAGTCGTTTATATTGCAGTAGGGGAGCACACCGAATGAAAGGCTTCAACACCAGTTGACTGGCAAACGTCATTAGCCGAGACGGTATATTCTTCGCGTACAGGTCGACGCTAAACATCTAACGGCGGTTGCAACCGCAGGTGTACTGCATCCAAAACTCCCACATTAGCCACTCGCTGTGTGGCCAAATCTTGCCGATGGCCGAGACTATCACTCAGTGCGCTTCTTAAGTCGCTAATTCGCATTCTCCAGACGGTTGTTTGTTTAATTTCCGAAGTGAACAACATTTGGTTACGCATGGATGGCCCACACAGACTTCATATAAAGCCAGTTGCGCATAAGGAGGTTCACATACCTCTGGTCTGTTCGTCTGATTATTCCAACATTCCGGTTAAACCATAACCGTAGATGGACAAAACTGTTTACTCACTTTTCTAACATATTACATGTAACCATGCAATGAAACAAATATCGCCTTCTAGATGTGTTTGTCTAAGTGGTAGTTATAAGGTAATTTATACCAAGTTACGTGTTTCCTCACAGCTTCTCGAACATGGAAATAGCATAACATTATATCGCACCCAAGGATGACTCGTGATGCCCACATTTTGGATGGTACTTTTTCCATCACCAGTGTCAAACAAATGACGCAGGGGAGCCTAGTTTTCATTGCGAACATAGGCATGTATCACGGGTGGTCCATGACCCATCCTGTCTGTGACAAGAAACTGATATAGTTTTAAGCTAAAACCGCAACTGTAAACTGATAGAGGACCTACTTGTGGCGGTTAGTTTTATGCGTAACATCGACGTTCACCACATCAGGAAAATGTCTAAACACTCGCACTTGTTGCATTCGTGCGAAGAATATGCGTGTGTATCTATAATGTTGGTGACACCCAGTACATCGTTTTTATCTATTCGATTCAGAACCTGCAGCTGATTTTCTGCATATAAGTGTGCACAAACCCACTTACTTATTGTCGGAGGTTTCAACCGATGACATGTCGCGATGGCTGGGAATACGTAACAGTAGTGAGAAATGCACTTGGCTCAAGCCCAGAGCTAGCTTCTACACAGTAGTAATAACGCAGCACGTCAGCCCACGAAATTGTATTGTTATCAGTATCTGTACAATGTAATTATTTATGCAGTAAAACAACAATAGCATGTAGTGTTCCGTTATGATTTACAATCATCACATCCGTCGTAGTTCAAATGAATGTCCGGGTAGTAGTGATGACGTTGTTTCCTCTTCACACTCTTGTCTGTGCCGGCTCCATTGCAGGCGCTACTCCAATAACTGAATTCAAATCAGAAGCAGACTCAGAGACGGGATTTTCAAACTCGGAAGATTCAACAGACAGCGAAAGAAAGACCTTTAAAGCCCTCGTGCACTTGAGACCGATAATAGACAGGTCAGAATTAGTAACAAAAATGAATATGTATGGGTGATGGACTGCACACCTGTGAGTGAAAATTCACATCAGTCACGAATAGGTAAGAAAGTTACGGTAATACCCTTTACAGACATATTAACAGGTTTCGAAATAACAGAATGTTCCAGCCGCTTCGTGCAAGCAACATAAATAAAAGATTCAACACCACCAATGTCAGCAACGAGGTTTTTTGGGACCACCGTTAACAATAAAAGATTATACTATGTGATGCGCAGAACCACGAGAGTTAGAAGTCACAGTAAGAGCAATGGACTGCAAGTCAGATGCAACACTTTGTTCATCTAAAGAAGTTTGAACAAAGCACGTCTTCGAACAACGACAGATGGCTTGAATGTGACCGATATCGACACATTCATAACATTTGGAGCTGCGAAGTGGACAGGTAAGTTGAGAAAGTTTATGACCACATGACTTACAGCTACCAAAATGTTGAGCAAAATCTGGAGCAAAATGATGTTGCTCGAATGTCGTATTTATATGACAGTTTACCTTTTCAAACTGCCGCTGCTGGTGGTTTGTCTACATCTCAACACCGTTGGCGTTATGACTTTCATCTGCCGCGCCCTGTATATCCCGAAACTGTCCACAGACAACTCTGGCTGACTGGAAAGAAGCCTTCGTCAGTAGTCACAAATTTGTTTTAGGCTAGGTGAATTAATTCCCGCAATCAATAGATCTCTAAGCTGATTCTGACGTTGATTACCGAAGTTACACTTTGCTGCTTGAGTTCTGAGTTTTGGAGTTTGAAGAAAAGACGCACGGGTTTCTTGAGTATCTTTTCTAGTTGAAGTATGAAACTTCACTCTTTCCGCAGGTTCGAAGTTGATGGGCTGAACATGCATCAATAGCAGATATTTTAAAGAATCGTGCGGAAGTAGAATAGGTGAATCGGGAAACGCCAGGTTTTTAAACGATGCGTATGCATCTTTGCATCTTCGACCATGAGGAAATGCGGCGTTTTCTTCTCTGTCAGATCATCACGAGGGATACATCAAATTTCAAAGCGTTCCAGGCAATCTTCCATTTCCTGTGAACTTGAGTGAACGCTCAGTCTTTCCATGTTGCACAAATTCATCGTAAGAAATATACCGACCACGACGCCAATTGCGATGGTTGGGAATACGCGGTAATAATGGGAAATGTACTTGGCTCAAGCCCAGAGCTAGCTTCTACACAGTAGCAATAACGCAGCACGTAAGCCAACGAAATTGTATTGTTATCAGTATATGTACAATGTAATTATTTACGCAGTAAAACAACAATAGCACATAGTGTTCCGTTACAATCATCACACAGATGTTGCCAGTATCGGTGGTCGTTATGTAGTTACCATGACCATAGGCAACATAATTCGTTAACTCAGTAGCTGGAGTGTTGTACTCGAACAGGTGCATGGGGTCGCTTAAGTCACCTGCAGTGAGCCGACGATTTGTTGGGGGTGTATCGCACAGGAAGGCAGTTATGTCGTGTGTGTGCTTCAGTGTGAAAGAGCTGACAACCAACCTGGTTTTTCTTTTAACGGCGTTAAACCTTGATTGGCAGCATGTATCACGAAAACTTTGCGATGGGATGTTTGTGAATTCAGCTCACTCAAAACGTCGTAACACACGGCTTTCGCTCCTAATTTGCTTGCGTTTTAAGCGTTAGTACGCCATCTACCACATAACCTCAGTAATACTAAATCTTAAGTTATCATAACTCAAGCATCCATCGCTGGATTTTTTTGCTTGAACCACGCACGCACAAAACAATGTGATCCTCCATGTATTTGTCTAAACAACTAAATTCGTTGAAGCTCAGAAAGTCCCGACCCCCGAATACATCTTTGAATCCCTGTGACCAATCCATCGCCTGATATTGGATATAACATGATTCGATTTTCTCCAAAATAGGCCGTCCAAATGTTAATCCGTGAGTATCTCACAAAATTTACAAATAATACATTGTAGGGGACTAACCCAATACAAAAGTATAAATGCCAATATTCAGTTCAAAACGCACCAGCCGAATAGCTCACTACAGACAATCCCAATCTGTACGAAACGGAAACGTCGAGGAGACGAGACGCACGCACCAAAATTGTATTGCTAAGCCGAATCAATTCAAACAAGTGATGTTCATTTTGTACAAGGGAAAGTGGTGCAAACTCTATACAAAAATAAAGCGGAATATGTACAATACCCTATAGAACTCCCCCTAGAGCATTAAAAGAATGAAATAGCTCGATAAAAATGAGGAAATGTTAAGCACAATACTCTTTAAAAACTGCTGGCTGACTGTTCGGCCTGAGCGAGTGCGGGGAAGGTCAACAGGGGTTTTCGGGATGAACTGAGGTATGGGCTATTCGTTACACATGGGCTGGGTAGAATGCAAGTCACTAAGCGTAGGATCGACATCAAGAGCGGTGAAAATATCCAGGCGGGAGTCGACATGAGCAACTTTAAGTCTATCAATGCTCATTGTATCGTGAGATCCATTTCGATCGATCACAAAAACTTGGGGAATCGTTTAATCACACGGAATGGTCCAGAGTATGGCTTTTAAAGAGGGACTATTATAGCGTCGACACGAACGAAAACAAAATCACAAAAGTCCAGATCGGAATGTTTTTGTTCCTGTTTGGTGTTTAACCTGGTGGGCTGGGGCCGGATTTTAGCCATGGATGACTTCAACTGCTGCACGAAGGTAGTAGCATCAAAATTAGTTTTGCCGGCGTTTGACCTGTAGAGCAGTTCACCAGGGTGTCGTACCGTAAACTAATTCTGCGGTTGTGCAACCAGTGTCTTCCTTAACAGTAGACCGAATTCCAAGCATGACAAGGGGTAAGTGATCAGTCCAACGCTGGGGGTCTAGCTGAGCTTTCAAAGCGGCCTTCAGCTGGCGGTGAAAGCGTTCGACCAAGCCATTCGCTGCCGGACGGTATGCAGCGGTTTTGACGTGATGGACTCCCAGTGGCCGGTTGAAGCCTCTGAACAGCGCTGATTGAAATTGTGTACCTCTATCAGTGGTCACAGTCGTTGGAACACCATAGTTTGAAATCCACCCGTCCGAGAACGCTCGCGCAACTGTTTCAGTATTCGTGTTGGGGAGAGGTATTGCCACGAACCATCTGGTGAAACGATCAACGCACGTCAAGGTATACCGATGACCTTTTGAATACGGCAATGGCCCGACTATGTCAACGTGGACATGACTGAAACGTGCGTCAGTGTTGGCGAATGTGCCGGGAGCCGTAATGGCGTGCCGGTGGACTTTGCTGCGTTGGCAATCAAGGCAAGTTCTCGCCCATTCTTGCATGTCCCTATGCATGTTCGGCCATACGAATCGGTCCAAAATCAGCTTGACAATGACACGAACGCTGGGGTGAGACATACAGTGAAGATTGTTAAAAACGGAACGTCTACAGTTTACTGGTACAAATGGACGGAGGCTGACTGTCGTTATGTCGCATATGTTGTGCCTTCGCAGTTGGTTAGAGGTAACTCGCGAAGTTTCAGGGAAGAAGAGATGCGACACTGTTGCAACTCTGGGTCATTGTTTTGTTCTCGCGCTAATTCCTTCAAATCGATGGTGCCAGTCCGATGTATATTATATGAGGTAACTCTGGACAAGGCGTCGGCGACGGTGTTTTTATCTC
>JTDE01008062.1:0-13235 GCA_014338405.1 Paragonimus skrjabini miyazakii | reverse complement strand
TAAAACTAGTGCTGGCTAAAAATAGCTTATGCTCAGCACACAGCTGCAACAGTCGTCTGCCATTATCTGACCGATGTGACGCTATCCCAAACTTGCCACCTAGACGAGATTTGGCCTCACCAAGGCGACCGACCTGAGCATTCATATCTTTCGCCAGAACGACTATATCAGAGCTATGTGTCCTGATGAGGCTTGATCGCTGGGGTGTTGAAGACGTTTGGTGACTTCTCTTAAACCTTAACGTTCTGCGTCGCTGTCTTGCCTGTTGACCCTTGGCGTTGTCCGGTAGTTCTTCCAGCGTTACTCTCCGATTTTCCGAATGGACCGGTCTTATCTGATCGGCATGTCGTATCCAGGTATATGGGCCAACTTGAAATTCATACGGCAATGCCCCTCGATAGCTTCAAGTTTGCCGGGTGTTCCAATATAGTCCCTGGCCAGTACCGATTAACTAACTTTGAAGGAGCGATATCGGGCTCCTTGTTTTTTGCTGAGCTGCCGTTCCATGGGGAAATTTCTTTTAGGCGACGATGACTTGAAAAGATGTAGTAGATCATTCCTAGCTCGTAGTCTACACTCTATCAGAGCTTCAACGGAAGATTTCCCCTTCAGAACTTGTCAATTCGAAGTCGTCCGGTAGCTGAGGAAGAACGTTTCAAGGACGTCGGCCGTATGTCCTTCCCCGTTGGCTTTTGAAGCCTTCTTTTCATTGTATTGTCAAACTGTTCAGCCTAGCCATTTCATCACGGATGGTAAGGTGGTGATCGTGTATGGCTAATGCTATTCCGTCGGCAGATGTCTGTGAATGTGCCGGAAGTAAACTGGATTCCGTTGTCTGACACGATTATCTCCGACACTCCAAAACGATCGGAGATTTAGTTCAGTTTCCGACGTTGTTTCCGTCAGAAAAGTCTTGCCACTGGTTGTATACGTCGACAACCACTAGGGAGTTTTGGTCGTTCAGTGGTCCGGCGAAGTCGATGTACACGCGAATCCATGACTTCCTAGGCATCGGCCGCGATTGCGACTCAGCTTTCACTGGGATTGTACAGCATATATACAAGCAGGACAGCCTTTATAAAATTCAATGTCGGAATCCATATTAGGCCAGTACACATAAGTGCGTGACAATATTTTCATCCGAATTATACCGGGATGGCCATCATGAAATTGTTACAGAACGCGTGCTATGAGTCCAGATAGGACGATCACATGCTCACCGATCAAGATGCAGGAATTGACGACAAAAAGGCAGTCTCTTTGCTAGAGGTGCTGCTTTATCTCATCATCACTGATCCTAGGGTCATCCGTTGCGAAGATAGCGCCGAAGATTCTGCAGAACTGGGTCTTGTCTTGTCGACTGTTGAATTATTGACGCAGTTACGGAAAAATTCTCTATTGCCTCTGTTATCATGTACCTCATCATGATCCACCGAAATAACCGCAACCACCATGTCCTCCTTTTCTGTGGTGCGTGTAACAATCAACCGTGATATAGCATCCGCTTGCCCGATACTGGTTGTTGACTGGTACTTGGTGATAAAATTTTAGCCGAGGAGCATAATTGCCCAGCGCGGCAGGCGGTTTGCCGTATATACTGGAACCCCTTTCTTTGATTCGAAAATTACAAGCAGTGGTTTGTGATTAGTTTGGAATGACATCTATACAGCATTTTGTGAAATTTCTTTGCCGCAAGTAGATCCACCAGTGCTCCGTTTTCGAATTACCCGTAATTCTTCTCCGCTCTCGTTAACGTCCTGGATGCGTGAGGTATTGCCTTTTCAGTACCGTCCGAGAATCGGTGGGATACGATGATGCCATTGTCGTATTTTGATACATCTGAGACCACCACATTCTCCAGGGAAAGGTCGAGATGAATCAGAAGCAGATCCGAAGCGAGCATATTCTTAACACAAGCAGGCATCTTAACATTCAGCAAGCCAGTTCCACACTGTATCCCTTTTCAAAAATTGGCTTGGTGGCCCTCGGATGTGGTGCATCACGGGTAGGAAGGTACCTTGGTGGCTGCCCAATCCTAGGAACGACTGCAGTGTTGAAACGTCGTTTGAGTGAGGCATTCCATTGATTGTTTCGACATTGATTTGGCCAGGTCGGCGGCCATACTGGTCGATTATAAATTCCAGTCACTTGATCTACCGCGTGAACATTCGGCATTTTTCTACACGAAGATTAAACTCGAATTCGGCTGAGATCGCGGCCGAGTTTTCCGCACTGGTCATCAGGATTGGTGCCCATCAGGATGATGTCGTCGGGATATGCCGCTGTACCTAGGACATCAATCAGCATCGTATCGATGATTTGTTGGAAGATTATAGGCGCTGATTTCACTCCAAAAGGTAGACGACTGTACTGAAACAATCTTCAATGAGTGTTGATGGCCAACAGTTCTCTGGAAACTTTGTCGACCTCAAATTACAGGTAGGCTTTAGCCAGATCAAGTTTGGCATAGCGTTTGCGATCATTGAGTTTTGCAAACAAGTCCTCAGGGACTGGATATTGATGGTCGACTTACGCAGCACTTAATCCCGAATAGAGCTGTTAGCCCTCCTAACAACAACAGTAGGGGCTGCCCAACGAAAGTAATTGACTGGTTGGATTTTTGAGGTCTGTCCAACTCTTCGTCCACGATTGGTAGAGCCTCATTTGTCACAGATCTCTTGGTCCTGAAACCAGGTTTAACATCTGGACGTGGGCTTAATACTGCTTTCGCCTTAGTACACCAACCAAGGTCTTTCTAGAGCACATTGTTGAGTTTGGTTTTAAACTGCTGTGTCTAGTTGTGATGAATATGATCCGAGAGCAAACATTCTGAAACCCACCTGAGGACCATACTTGGGAAGTATGCGACCCTGAGTTACGGACTCTAAAGTTTTCCAAATGGTTGATTAGTGACAAAGGTAAAAACAGCCGCCCATATGATTGTCGTATCACCATCCATAGAACTGAAAGTCTTGCAGCGTCAGGCCGTAGTCTAGAACACAGACGATTCGTTGAAAATAGTGGTTAATATGAATCTTCAAAAGTAATGAACTAGTAGCTTTGACGTAGCCTGAATTACCATTCCTCGCCTTACCAGCGTGCATTTTGGGGATGATATATCCTCGCCTTTCTCATGGGATGTCAAGTATGAGAACATGGTTTCACAATGTTAGTACCTGTTGAATTTCAGCAAACCTATTTTCTTAACCGCCCCAACATTTATGGGTGCACTTGAACTCAACTGCCATATTATCTCTATTCCGCACTGCTGCTCCATCCCGCTTGTCCGACTGCATTTGACTATCGATTTGTAACCGGCTTAGCCTGTCACACTGACCGAAACGAAAAGACAACTGCACCTAACCATCACCACAAATTGCTTGCGCTGCATCGCTTGAGGCTCAATCCACACACCGTATTCATTGTAAACCCAAAGAAATAAGACCAAGTGGTGTGTGGGTGAGGCCTTTGTGTCCAGCCGACCAACTTTGGTTAGCCAATTGATTTGCTAGCACGAAAGTGAAACCCCCATTTTAGAGACTACATTAAGAGACTGTTGATAGGATCTAAACTGGGGAGAAAAAATATTGAAAATATGAGGCAAGAAGTAGTTCAGTATAGAAGTATATTATTGCACCCCAGAAGGGTAAAGTAAGATAAGCAGGGGTGAAAAACAGATAAAGTACATTCATCGTACATTACACTCAAAAAGCTGAAAAAAGGAAGATAGAACGCGACGGAGACCCATGTTTCTGACAAACGGAACGCGTGAGTTGCCAACCAACAGTGTTCGTTCGTCGGTACGAACGACAGAAATGGATATACCTGACAATTTACTTAAGCCTAACATACTCGTTGTCTCTTTGACGACGGTGTTCTATGAGTACGTCGACAACCTACTAATCCGAAGCGGCCAGCGCATTTGCGGCAGCACATCGCAATGTCATATAGTCATGTCAGCACGACCTATGGTACTGATAGTTCCTCTGTGTACCGTGCGCTTCAGTTCACGGCCGTGCAGTTGTTGCTCATTAGACGTCCGTCCAGATCATATCTCTTCAGACCGTCCGGTTCCAAGTCAAGTCCTCCCAAGATCTAAAGTCAGCGTTACAACATGAAAGACTTATCTGGATAACATCCTGGTATCTCCGTTTTTGACGACCAGGATTTCGCTTACCTGTTTTCAGCTGTTCGTATAGCAGTTGCTTTGGAACTGGGTCATTTCCCATGCTACGGATGTGACCAAAAACAACGGAGCTGACTGAACATCGGCATGGCTTCAGTTCCGTCCATGTCCGTTTGCTGGGGTGCTTCAGCTTTTAGAGCTATATCCGATCACTGAATTCCCGAGATGCATCACTGAGAAGCAGACAAGCAGCCTAGTGACCATGTTCAAACTGTGTTTCTTCCAGACATGTCTTTCGTGACGTTTGAAAGCAGTGCTTGCCTTCGCCACATGAGCTCAACTTGCGATCCGCTGACAGATCTGTCGATAGATTTCTACCCGAGCAGTAATATTCTGTGCAGCCATCAACCTTGTTTCCGTTGATGCGAATTTCGGGTATGTGCACACCACCTCTATCCGTAGGGGTTTGAAAGAAAGACATTATCCTATCGTTGTTGGTGTCCAGATTTTGATACCGCGGTCGCGAGAGCCGTGGACATTCGCTGAAGTTTCTGTTCGCTGTGTGTGAATAGCGCACTCTCGTCTGCGAATACTAGTATGTGCATGGTAGACGACTTGGGGCGCCGAAACGCCGAATATTCAGTGACCATCCGTACTGTATTCAACTCCACCACTGTCCTCCGAATGTCCCTCTTTTGGCTTTATTGCCCAGGTCCGCTGTGAAAGTGGCAAACACTATTATTCTCTCGTATCAAGTTGGAGATTGCCGCCTTGTTGTTGTTGAACCAGTCCGGCCGCTTCTGACGCACAATACTGATGGTCTTGATGATTGCTGCCGCGATCTATTCTCTGAAGTGTTGCCGCATGTTCTCGAGGATAGTGAATACAGGAGCGTTTTCAGAGGAACCGCAACTGCACGTTGAAAACAGTCCTCGTCTCACAGTTCTCCGCTCGTCTGACATCAAAATTCTATCTTTGTCCGTAGGATTCACAATAAGCAGGCTTGCAAACAGATAAACAATTTGTTCCTGAGCAGCCTGTGACCTGTGCTACACTCAGTGCAGCACATTACTCCCGTGATACCCACTTCATGAATGTCACGCTGTCGCAGGATGGTGATGACCGCCTCGTAGATGAGTTCACGTCGTGATATCGCTCACATCCAGTCGGAGCCGGGTGTTTGTGATAGCCAACTCATGAGTAGCACACAGGTGGAGCAGACAATCGCCGTACTGGTTGACTGAACCAATGCCGTGAGATTCGAGGAATCCCGGCCAGACTATTGAGTTGCACTCAGTTTGGGCGTTAATCACCGAGAACAGGCACTCGGTCACTTACGGGTAGCGAGCCGATTATGGTGGACAGCTGACCGTAGAACCATCAGTGTAACATATATTTGGGCAGTAAACACTAAATTGTGGCAGTTACCTCGACCAAGTCGCAGGCACATAGACATGGTTCGAGTCTGGATGCCCTGTGGTTCGTTTATCATCGATGTCAGGTAAAATCTATTTTTCTCAAAAATGATTTATTTTTTCGAGATATCGAAAAATAAATTGTGACTTTGAATTTTACTTCTTAGCGCCACAACGTGCCAAAACTCAATTTTGGCGCACGTTTCTCCCGAGTCTGTGATTGGCCCATCTCGCTTTTAATGCATCAATTCAGGTGGGATTCTTCAAGGCCACTCAAAGATTATATATGCAGACGCTGGTCTGCTATGTTACTTATGGTTTGAGAGCAAATACATTATCGACTGAAGGTCACGGTCTTCTGTGTTATTCTGGGGTTTCCGGTTATTGATGAGCTTTGTGCTACGTTCCTTGATTCGTATAGTCGTGCGCTAGACACTTGTGATTATCGTTGACCAGCAGGTCATAACAGTCAAGGAATTGATGCGGTCAGCTTCTGCGTAACACACATCGTGTTTCAAAGCGCTGTTCTCCGCGTAACCGAACCAGTAGAAGGTCTACCCAGCATCTGCTTCCCGTGCTTACTTCGATCTACAAGCCTTGTCTCACTGAAGACTTCGTCATCAATGCTGTTGCTGCTCAATTCTATGGCGATCCTTGCGGTGCGACGTTTTGGCTGTCCGGCGCTGCATCACTTTAGCAGTGTACGCACACTCCATGTTCCAACGGACATAGTCTTGCCTCCCCGGATGTCTCGGGTTGGGCGTTGTGTTACTGAGACTTGTGTTAGCAATGTCTGCTCTAGGATTCACAGTGGAGGGGTCGTTGCGGCATATTTTTGCCTATCCACCTTTCTGGATACAGCAAATAGGGAGACCTGGTTTATTCTGTGCGATGGCCGATGCAATATCTCATTTAATCTGTGTTGTATTGGCATTAGTTTATGTGGGCTTGGGATACTACCAAGACGTCCAGACCTAGACAGGAGGGCGACTAGGGCCCTCAGTGTAATTCCTTGATTCAAAAGCCTGTACCACATATAACGGGTGACGCGCACACATACACATGCAAACGCAACATCGACGACCACTAACAACCACATTGCAGTAGCTACACACAGGCTGAAGAGCCATACACCCATAAAGTCAACACACTCATACGACCAATACTAGGACAGAGACAAACAAGCCACACACTAAACCAGATCAGGCAAGAGCAGACGTTAAGCCGAACCAATACACAACACTGGCGTCATCGACAACGAGCGTAACTGTATTTTGTCTGACTGTTCCTTGTTTGCCTATCTGACTTCCTGCAAGGACCGAAGTCCCAGTCAACATAGCCTGCTGAATTAAAACAGTACACAAGCTTGACCACACCAAGGTATCAGGAGAGGTTAGGTAACTTTGCACACACACTGGCGAACGAGATACCAGTAACATAATCTGCAATCAGTGCTGGTATATGCGTACAAAAGAATAAGGAATCACAACAGCATTGATTGACGACAGATGAACTGGCATATGTATAATCCTTGGTGACATTTCAACCTACGTCTTAGAGACTATGGTTCCATCACTGTCGTCTAATAAACCTGGGTAGTCACACAGCCAAGAGTTAGAACCGGTAGAGCCAAGTTCGTATAGCGAACTGATATTGCTGCATTGTAGGTAACGCTTATCATTGATCTACTCCAAATAGGCTTAATTGAAACCGCGCATGAATGTCGGCTTGGCCTCGGACTCATTACACACACTGAAAGTAAAGAGAAAGTGCCGACCGAAAATGCACGTGGTGCGCTCTAGATGGATTTGGTTGTAACTGATGAAGACTGCTAGCGGTTTATCATATTTATTGTGTCTATTCGACCCGACGCAAAACTAGTGAACAGAAGCGTTTTCGGTTCGTTCTTAATAGATACTGTTCTTGGTGACTTCACGTCTATCTTGCATCATGTTTACCACAAGGATTGAGACTAAAAACCACCAGTGGACGTGAAATACAATACTAACCCTTTACCAGATGTTTTTGTCCGTTGTTCGACTTTCTTAGCGACGTGCAAAGTTGGTGTTAACTCAAGCTGCAATGAACAGGAAGCATCGTTCCGGTGCACCCATAAACGGGTGATAAACAAATATACTGCTCGTGTCTGAGCAATTTCGTTGATAATCCTAAATCAGCTTTAGAGTACCATTTGTTAGGGAGCTTCATTTAGGAGATGCCGAATTTCTACTTGCTAATCTCATACTATAACCAATTCCTTTTATCGAGTAACCCGTACACAATTGCATAATTAGATGCTTCTACATCCCGATCACATGTAGATTGTGCAAAGGATTTAAAGTTATATACAGTAAGCTATACAACTATGGAATGGGTATAAATAAACGAGATGATGAAGTAGAACGAATCGACTCACAGGAATTGCGGAAGGTGCGTAGGTTTAAAGTTCTACCGTTTTAAATGGAGGTGTAATCCGTTATGCTGTTCCAAAGGGATTCCGAGTCCATGTTGGAGACAGTCGTCAAGACAGATTGCTTTGAAAATATTCTGAAATGGATGGTTGCTTCCACTAGCCTTCAACTCCCAAGAAATCGGCATACAGGGAACGAACGGATCGCGGCCTTCGAGAACAGTGCGTTTTTTGATTCGCACGTTTTAATCGTCAGCTATAAATGTATATTTGAGAAAAATGAAATGTGCAAAAAATAATTTGGGGAAAACAAGGCGCTATACAAATGATACAGTGGCATGCACGTCTTTGATTTTTCAGCCATGGATTTGCGTTCTGGTAGTCATGGTTTTAACCGTTGCTTCTGCTCAATATGTTTTTCATGAGTCACTCTTGTAAAAACTCGAATGGATACCGTTAATTCGTGATATTTGATGCTCACACTTATTTTGATGGCTCTCCCTGGCAATGTTGTACCTTCATTCATATAGCCATGCAGCTGAGTGTCTTTTATTCTTCTGTCCTTTCTCTTTTTTGTGGCCATGCACAGTATGTCAGCAATAATCAACACGATGGCTTTCAATACTGTCGTGTTTTTACTTGGATTTTCTCATCTGTGTGCTGTGTTTGGCGATCCGGGCTGGATTCCTCTCGGACTATACCCGTTGGAGCGTAATGAAGTAGGTACTGTTTGTGGATTCTCGCTTCTTTTTCAATCTCTAATTTGGTACGAATTTGTTAGCTTGAAGAATACATTTGGCCGTGGAACACGTCATCACGCCTGTTCCCTCGTACCTGTATCCATACCATTTCTAGTTCTTCAGCTTAGATTTCTTTTATTAATTTCAACCTTCGTAGTAGCATTTTCTTTTGGGATATTCTACTTCACTATTGGGTGGGCGGCAGCCCGAGCCACAGTACCTTTTGGTCATGATGATGATGATGAGTCATTCATTGTAGTGAGGACGTACCCACCAACGTATGTAAGGTGAGGTTGTTCTAGGCCGGACGGTTTTATTCATCCACCAATATATATCACATCGTGCCATCCTTACGAGTAGTTTTTACATTTACTAGTCTGTCACGCTTGTAGGTCCACTGGTTTGTTATCACTATGCGTTCTCGTCTCTATGCTGGTTGAACGGCTTATGAATTTAATCGAACAAATTAATGTTTTTACAAATTTATTGACGTCCAGTCATGACAACGACGAACACGCTGAAACAACATCTCATCAGATGTTCACCTTAAGTGACTTATCGAAGTATTCTATGAGCATGACCGGAAAGTGTGTAGTGCATGTCGTCTCACGTATGCACCGTTCTAAAATTGAATTCAGTCGACCGTGGCCATACCGTGTGGTAGTGTTCCGGTGTGAGCAGGTCTTAGGGATGAAGAGGTTATGTCAGCATAATGGCCTCTTCATCACGGGCCTGTTTTAGCTTACGACTCCCGGGGCGTTTATCCTTGGCCAATGGAAGGGGATTTGCCAATGCATGCTCTGGTATGTGCATGAGTTTGATGAATAGAACTGAGTCTTAGAAAAACTTGTAAACCATAGGTTTTGTGGTTTATTGGCAACCTTTCACTCTCAGTGCAGAGATTTATTCAGACCAAATGAACCGGTTACATATTTCGTAGTATTCAGGACAAGCTGGACGTAAGCAACTATACGAACTAAGAGGTAATAGATCGTTGGTCTAGTACACATAAACCGGGATCAGTGGTATGTTCAAATGGCTAATAATCGCAGACCAGTAGATATGAATAGGCTACTCGCCTGGAGCTCTGGATGCAACTACAAGAACTAATGGGCACAACGCATTATAGAGATGGAACAAGCCGCCTGCTACCGGCAACTTTTGAAAGCTTTTCTATCTCATCCGAGCAGCTGGTAGCAGGAAGCCAGTTGTGAGCGAGGTACTTTGCTAGGCCAGTGGTAAGCCTATCCATAACTTGTAGGGATGTTGAGCTGAGCACTTCCATTAGCAGTTCAACCGGCAACCCACGTCATTGACTACGTCTTCGGGCTGTGTCTTTGCTCGTTGGTTTGTTGATGTTTCTCCACCCTCGGAAATAGAAGTCCTTCTCAAGATCAAGCCTCTGAAACGTCGCAAGGTGCCCGGCCCGGACAAACTCCCTCCTGCTCTTTTTGTAGATGGACGTCCAGTCTTAGTTAAAGAGCTGACGGCTCTGCTCCAGAAACTCCGGGGCAGTGAAGTAGTTTCAAATGACTGGGGTTTGCTTAGCATCATCCGCGTTTTCCAAAAGGGCTCAGACCTTCCGTATGCAATTCACGGAGAAATTAGCCTGATTCTCATTGAGTCGAAGTTATTTGCAACCATTTACTTCGTAGATTAAGCAGAACGCACGATGAACGTACCCGTGAGGAGCAAGGTGGAATTCGTCCTGGCCGTGGCTGCATTGACCGCAACTGCACACTTCTGCAGGTGCTTGAACTCCGCCGTTCATATATAATACCAACACTGGTCTTCTTGGACACCACAGGGGTCTTTGATTCGGTTGACGGAGTTGCACTCTGGGACTGTCTGTCCAGGAAGGGTGTGCCTGAAAAGTATATAAACATCCTGAAAGCAATTTACTATCAAGCCCCGGGTCGGGTTAGGCTTATGGCCGACCTTCAGCATCTCAAGTGGGGTGCGACAAGGTTGTTCAACCTCCCCCTTCCTATTCAACTTTACAGTAGACATGATACTAGAATGTGCCCTGACACACTGCGAATATGATGGTATGGAATTGCTTCCACCCATTCGACTCCGACATTGCCCTGATCAATGAAGGCTCACAGGGAGCCCAGAACATTTTATACAGCTCAGTTTCGCATGTCCTTTGCAATTACTAAGTGCATAGTACAAGATCGGCAAGATTCTGTGCCCGCTGTCACTTTCGGAAATAGTAGAGAAGTTCGTGCACTTTGGGAGCTGTATCAGCGCTGGTGGAATGTTTGATGAGATCAAAAATCATCTAACAAAGGTTTGGATGACGTTTACCAAGTTACGCCATCTGTGATATCGACGTGAACTCAGTCGTTTAATGAAAGGTCGGGCGGATAAGACCACCATAAGAGCAGTTATATTGTTCGGCTGCGAAACCTGGTCCATCTGCGCAGAGAATGTTCACCGAGTATCCATTTTTGACCGTCGGTATCTCCGAAGTATTAGCGGCGTTTGGTGAGAACATCGTGTCAGCAACGATTAAAGTTCGCCAACGTGTCTTCAGAACGGATAAACTCTGTCGACCTCTAAACGTATGGATTTCGTTTCACAGACTTTGTTGACTTGACCACATCTGAATAATGCCAACTCACCGCCTGGCATTTCGTGCCTTGTTTGCTAATAGCAGGTTTGGTTGGAAGCAGCGGCTTGGTGATGAGCGCATGGCTTGGGTTCGGGGTTTGAAGTCACTCAATGTGAAGCGTGCTCTAGTAGGGCGCTCCTGGCTTCCTGGTTAGGGTCTGAACGATACTGAACACATTTGGTTGAGGACGCTGACTGATACAGCGAAGAGCAGATTCAGTAGCGCTCGTGTTGCGGGTCTCTGTATGCATCGCTGTAATTTTTCTTCATCTCTCCACATTTGTTTCCCCCCTCATCGTACGCAATACTTTTTTCTTATATAGCAGCAAGTTTCTCACTCCTTGTGGTTCTACGTGTTTACATATATATATATATATATATATATATATATATATATATATATATATATTGCCTAGAGCCTGATCAGAAGGTATTGTGGCTCGAGCCACCGCTCACCTCAACGGTGACGTCCAATATCCCAGAAGGAAGCGTTACTAAGGTGGTGTAAAATTACTAAATGACTAAGCAGGACTAGAAATTGTATAGATGCAGGTACTCCATTGACTGCAGCACACCGCCATCACGGATAGCGTTTCTAACCAGCGATTTGAGTGATCACGAGGACTCCAGCCAGGCAGGCGACACCTACCCACTTTGCTCAGTGGAGTAATCAAAGTTTTCATATTCCGTTGTTGTGTTCTTGCTTGATCACATATGGTTTCACCCAACTGTTGGTGGTCTCAGTATATAATGCTCGGTACGGTAAACGATCAGATGACATACGGAGTACGTCACCCAGCCATCACAGACTGTGCAACGTGATCGGTTGACCAATTGCTCGCGCATCCCGGGCGTTTCGGAATGCGCACCGACGAACGGCCGTGTTGCTCACGCATGCCTTCCGCTTAATGTGGGCTAAGTGGTGTGGATAGCGATGGTCAAACACAAGTTGGTTGACATCTTCGTTGTGAACAGGCAACGCTTCCGAGCCATGAGACAAAACAGAACGTACACAAGCATTGTATACCCTTCCTTTCAACGATAACCGAACGTCTTTTCGACGCCACATGTGACACAGGCTGACCAATGCAACACGTGCCTTTGCTATCCTCGTTGACATCTCATTAGCAATATTAAAAGTTGACGAGATAGTGCTACCCAAGTATGTGAAACTCCCCACAGTCTCGTGTGGATTACCTACAATGTAGAAAGTAAGGGTGGAAATGCCCCAGTCTTGAGGGAACACTTTGCACTTTGAAGGTGCGAAGCGCATTACATACAAACCAGCCCGGTCACTCATCTTGTTCAGCATGGTCTGCATGTCTTCGTCGGACTGGCCAAGTAAGACATTGTCGTCCTCGTGCTCGAAACCGGTCAACCTAGCGCCAGGACGAAGCTCACTGGACTTCTCAGGCGCACCCTCCAGAATGTCGTCCATGGCAAAATTGAATAAGAAGTTGGAATTGAGATACCCTTCACGAACACCACTAGAAGTGATGAACGTTCGAAACATTTGTCCATAAACTCTCATTCTGCCTGCAAAGTAAGTACACAATGATCTCAACAGATTCATGTATTTCCGCAATACTCCCTTGCGAATAAGATCGTTCCAGAGATTGTTACAAGCAACTGAATCGAAAACAACCTTTAGGTTTGAAAAGATCGCGGTCGTCGGCTGCCTGTAAGAGTGCCGATGCTCCAAGATCCGTCGTAGGGTAAAAATGTTATCAACACCCCCAATTAATTAACTAACCAGGATTGACCGGCTGGACACATGGTTGGCGGCATCTGAAACGGATTAGCCTGTCACAGTGACCGAAGCCAAAGGACGCCTGCGTTTTAAACCATCACCACAAGTGGCTTGCGCTGCACCACTTGCAGTTCCACTCACACACCACGTATCCGGTGTAAACCCGAAGGAATAAGAC
>JTDE01008061.1:11572-23596 GCA_014338405.1 Paragonimus skrjabini miyazakii | reverse complement strand
ATTCCACTCGACATCACTGTCGCAGTGCAAACACCCCTGGAACCTGAAGGTAAGTTTCTGATTGAAATCTCATTATCTAATGCATATATTGCATGTTCTCCACCATGATGAATATGAACACAATTGTTTGCCACATCAAATGCGCTGATATCATGGAAACATCCTTGTAGAATCCGTCTCCAATCATAGTTTATAATGCGTAGCATCTCAGGGAATTTGCCGACACAGATAACATTGTTCAATACAGTTCACACCAGATTCATTCATTATACCACATACTGATGATATTGTGAGACATGGTGTGGTGCACATCCACGTCATCTGGCAAGGTATTCTACAGCCAGATTCCGAATTTTGTTTGTGAAAATATTTGTGCAGGTCGAATATGCTCTTTTTATGGGAACATATTTATCTTTGTAAACCACGTTCTTCAGTTTGCTGTTCGTCTGGTTACCCGAGTAATCCTAAGAATCTAATCTGCTTTCACTGCTGTATTTGCAAGCCAACTGTGGAAATAAATTCACTTTTCAATCTTTGTGTAATTGACTAGGCGTCAGCGTTATTAAATATTGAACAATGCAACTTGAGAAAGTGATTTTTTATGACCTCTCTTGCTCCAATGACTTCTGCATGAAAAATTTCGAATTCATCATAATCCCTGTGTTTCTAGGACAAAAATAACTCGTTTTTTTCGTTCTGTTGTTTGTGCTGCTGGAGGACGTTTTATTACTTGGCAAGCTTTATGTTACCAATGGCTTATTCGTTTAACTTTTGGACTAAACGTTTTCACTCACCAAATCCTAGTTGACACGATCGTGCTTCAACGATGTAACACAAGTATTACAATAATCTATGAAAAACGGTGTACACACCCGGAAGATTTCAAAGATTGTATGAAATTTGAAATGGTTTGCTTCTTAAAAAATGAAATAAATCAAACCAACATAGCCTCTTCTTCAATATGCAAATCTACAATCTGAAGTCGATTATAGCTTCATACGGTTTGGACACACTGTTTACTTATCTCGTTCAAATTTTATATTTATTTTTCGCTTGTTCATACTTTTTCTTTAAAAGTCCGAGCAAGATTACGGAGTTTCGTTCCACGATTCTTGAATCGTACCTATCAGCTACCATTTCGTTCCACATATAAATCTATTCCACTGTGAAAACTTATATGATCAAATAGCGAATGCTTTAAACTGGTCTGCGCTTGTTGTTGTGTGTAAGGGAACCATCGATTATTCTTTCAGAAAAGCTCACTCATTGGCCGCCTTACAACGGCCACCGGCCACGTGATTAAATGGTCTATCCAACATTGCCCAATGGTGCACTTATCCGTCCAGTCCATCGAAGTTGTTTTTGCTCTTCACTAATGACAGCTGTTTTACAGTTGTCAATCCATGGCACTTCTTGTTGTATGCAAAAATTTATCTTTGGGTCTGATGCTAATCAGTCAGCTTTGGGATTTCTGCGAGCATTTGACTAGTCAGAAGTACATCAGTCTTTATGGTTTACTTAGTGTTTTCCCTCAAATTTCTTAAGCTCCTCTATCCCCTGACATCAAGTTAACCTGACAAAACATTTACTAGGCTTCTGTATTAAATGTGGGGTTCATTCAACAGTTTGCCATCTGCATCGATTATGTTCGACGAGAACATCAAGACCACTTAGAGTTTATACGTTCCATCTGCTTCATATTATCTCAGAAGCTTTCACACTTCACTCTCATTACTTATGCATGTTGTGTTCCTGTAGACAAGTGACATTGGAATCTTATAAATTAAAATCATTTTTGCCGGGATTGTGTATTTGGATTGAAAATAGTAGACGGTTAATTCAATGTGAACACGCTTGCTAAATTTGAATGGAACTCAAAACATCGACCACTGATGAAGGTTTTTAATTCTCACTCATCATAATTCAACACGGTTCATGGTGTCCGTATGAAAATAAATAACAGTTTTGCTGCTTATTACGTTGGGTTGAATCTTTGAACTGTTTTTATATGGACTAAAATTCATACTATGTAGACCTTATGATTGCATATGCCAAATATTGCCTTGTGTGCATAACCAAACATGTAACAAATAACGAACGTACACACAATTATGAAACTGACTGTAATCGTGCTTATGAACTTTAGCAACCTGAGAATGAATAATTAATAAACGAACATTATTTATAAATTGTCTCTGTTTTATTTTAATTTATCTATCATTTATTATACTTAAATTTATAAAATATCACAAAGTCTTGCGACAATGAAATGAGCACATCATTGTTTGTAAACTTGTATGAAATAATCAGTCTGATGACAAAACTTTCCTGGTAAATAACATCATACAAACTCGTAGTGTAATTTTTAATTACCAGATCAGTTGACTGATTGTCACCAGAACATTTTAACTGAGTGCGCTGAATGTAAGACAAGTATGTACTAATGCGTAATAATATTCCCAAATTTTCAACAGTTTTCAACGTTCAATTAGTTAACCGTAAGTTTTGTTTCTGTATAACGCATCTGAATCTAAAGGAAAAGAAGTTCGAATTTTTTTTCTAAAATGTGAAAGCTTGCGCTTCGGTTATTAAATGTTTTCCCCGTATTCTTAAACGTTTGGTAAGACGGCATGCTCTGAATAATGCAGAAGATTGGGTTGTGTGAAAATCACTCGAATTTGATTGGGGAATTTCCAATTAGTGAAAACAGTGAACCGCTGTCATAAGAAACGAATATGAACTGAGAATTAAAGTTATACTTGTGTTCAAAATGAATGAGACTTGTAATTCTAAAACACATACGACTTGAGAAATATGAACCTTATGAGAAGAAATTATTCCTTTTCTATCAAACAATAGGATGGAATAAATGTAAGTTTTTAGTTATGTGAACAAATCTTAATATCATTTGAACTAAAAAAACATACTATAGCGAATGCGTAGATTATGTGCCCACGGATACTTCATTATCATATTATTTGTTTTGTTTTTTTATTATAGTGTGGAAACGATTTGTTAAGCTGGGTGAGTTACTTGAGATTAGTTCAGTCTCTCAGTGTAACCTCAAACAATAAGATAATAATTGATGAGATCTTTTAATTTCTTACACCAAAGAAATGAAATATTTGGCTAATCGTAAGCAAAACAATTGTGCCTGTTAACGACAGTTTGCAAACTAAACTTGTAACATATGGTTGCCAGTGGTTGATGCACTGTATTTGAAAACGTTTCCAGAGAGAACAACTACCAGTAAGCAGACATTATTAGTGCAAATGACAGAGCCGAATAATTTGTGACGCAACCAGCAGAGGTCAGAATATCTATCAAATATTTCCTTCTGATTTACTTCCTTGCAGTCGACAAACTGAAACTTGGTAAGTTGGACAGCTATTCATTGATTCGACTGATTCAAACAAAGTTCACTTCTTTACCAAGTGAATACGCAACACTCGATTCATTGTGGTTACTAGTTAATTTATTTGCCGTATGGATAGTAGCACTCTGTCCAAGGGATATTCAGATCAATCTGGAAATTGCTTACATCACTGAATAAAGCAACATAAAAGAATTTCAAAAGTAGAGTAATGAATGTCGGAACATACGTTGTTTTTTGGAACACTTCGCTACTATTCATTAGATACAGTCTGCCCTACAGCAAATGATATTTTAAAATCTGCTAAAAAATTGCATGTACCAATCTACATTTGGACACAGTGTATCTAGATTTTCATGGTTAATTCGTTACCGAGGTGTTTACTGTGCATACACAGAAAAGGAAACCACTTTGTGATTGTTTCTGTTTTTTCCATCCCTAGCAATCTCCAGTACATTTTACGTAGTGGATAAGATACTCTCCATTCAAGCTGACTTGGAGCCGTCAAAGTGACAAACTGGGAAACTAAAATTGGGTAGAACAGACTGCACGATCGATGACCCTGCTAATTTGGTTGAATCTCATCAAGCACATGCTGAAATGTTTGCGATTCTGTAGCTGAGTCGAATAGGGTTAAGAGGAAATATGTGGGGTCACACACACATGCAAACGACGAAACTGCTTATTTACAACATAAGTTTCAAACTGACATCAACCCGTTTGTACTGGCATGTTGGCAAGTGCCAAGCAGTTGATAATTCTGATTTTTCGCGAACTATTTTTGACTACTAATAAGCGGTCGATGAGTTGGTTAATTTCAATTTGAATGTCACCCAGAATTGATCGGTTAGAGTTAACAGGACAGTTACTGTGTCGCTTCTCGAAGTAAACGGGCAACTTGATCATTACTCACAAGCGAAAGGAGCTGAGCATTCCCAAGCGTGCGTAAGGTGAGGTCAATGGCGCTGTCGTAAGCACTGTTGCCCGATGAAAAGCGTAGCCTGAGCTCTAGTCCGGGCAGTGGCTAGGATATGCACTACTGACAAGCCCCAATGAGAGCAAAACTCGATTCCAGTGTTTCTTTTCGAAAGCGGCCGACTGGAAAGTCTATGCGAAAACGACGACTGCGATCAATCGTGTGTGATGTTCAAAGTGAAATTATTTTTGAATTTACATTCTATTACGTTGAACTGTTAGGCCCAGATTTTTTCTTCGTCTATTCCGAAATATGTTCTTTAACTCGGCAGTGCAACTGTCTATCTGCCCTATGGATGTTGGCAGTTGGGCACTAACTTTTGAGTTCCAAATTTCAGTGTGATATAGCATACAGAAGAGTTGTTTCCTTAAAGGTTGGAATTTGTTAACGGGTTGTGAGGAAAACTGAAAATAACTCAACATTATTGATGGTGTATGCAACTGATTTCCTCCAGCGTATTCTCAACAAGACCGATTTATTAGTTGGAAGAGCATCATTTCAAAAACAAGTGACGTCCTCGATTGACGACATTTAGGCTTGCTGTGTTTGCATACACGAATCACGAGATGATCATTTGCCTTCAGAATGGTCATTTGTAGCTCCAATAGTTTTGGTGGATACTCTGTAAAAACAAATTTGTTTGGTTTTGCAAAGAGGTGCTACGTTTATTGAAGTGATAAAGTACATTGAAGGCAAATATGTTGAACATATCCTGTGTGTCTATAGAGAACTAAACGCTCAATTAACCCCTTGGGTCGTCCTCAGATTCTAACGTCTGTGGACGTCAGTTAGTCGGTAGTCTGGAACTCAGTCATACAAGCAAGACTATTTGTGAGCTGGCCCACCACGTCCGCAAACTGAATAGTTCCATTTTAGTCGTTCGTTCTCGTGGAATAACCGATAACTCGACGGCGATAAGGTTACTTACTAGTGTCGATTGAAGCCGCACAGATGTAAAGGGAACCTGCATGTTTAACAGCCAACAAATGTATCAGCAAACATCTCACAGCACCACTACAAACTTGTCTGTGACCCTTGTCTTGAAAATAAAAGTTCACTTTATTAGTGTTTTCTAAGTATGCCGGTGGACCAGCAACTGAGTGGTTGAATTGTTCCGCAGTTTCACATATGCCATCACTGGATACTTCAGGAAGCATATTCACAAACATGGAAACAGGGTTAATACTAGCTATAATAATCTTGTCTACACCGATTCGGTTAATAGGTTCAGTTAACTCAACACTGTTTCATTGTTTTATACAACACTCACTTTTCGAGTAATCCGCGTCACAAACAACCATAAATACGACGCAGTCGTGCTTGAATTTAACAACAAAAACCAAGCGAATTAAATCACTATGTGATCGATATTCGTTAGTCTGCTGGACTTACATCAAACTGGATGAAGCGGTTTGCCTATGGTACATAAACGTATCCGGTACTGTTACATAGAACGTCAAGAAATGTTATCCTCTCCGGTCCAGTTACAGAAAGGCAACCATGCTACAATTCACTGACTTTAGTAACGAAGACGAGTTATGCGTTAGCAGACGTAACATTTTTCTGGATGTTTCACACTATTTGCTATTTCTACTGTTTTGTTACTACGATTTATCTTAATCTGAACGCAATAAATTTGAGTGGGATTCTGTCGATATAATCATCGTGAGCTATAATCTGTTCGACATATTTCCATAACTAAAATCCTCGCACGGGAGAGAAAGTAATATGCGCATGAATTTTAGAAACTCGCTTTAAAACGCTCTTCTCGGTTTGCGGGATTTCAGTTCAGCAAAAGTTGAAGCATAAAGGTAATTACCGTGATTGCTTTTGAGCGCTTGATGCGGTTTCCTCATCACCAAGTCAATCTGTTTTTGTATTGTGACGACAAGCTTTCTGAAAACGAAAATAATGTTGCGCGGCTGACGATAACATTTTTTATGTGACCCATAGTTCAACCGTTTCTTGACAAAGGTAAGTTAACCAGAGGCATGAGAATGTGGACAAACTGATTTGCCTAACAAAGTAAAGCTTTCCTGTAACATGCTCATCGAAGAAGTAATCAATGCCGTTTTAAAAATGAACACAAACCTACAATAAATACATACATAGAAAAGTGACGTGCAATCGGTTCTGGAAGCCGTACACCGATTTACTCATTCTAATGTTCTCAGTGATTTGTCATGATTAACTATTCGCCAAAAACCTTCGTACTGTAAACTGGACTCGTTCACGGATACTAGATTACGAAGAGCGACTTCATGTCCTCTGTCGTCGAAATGGCATAAGACCATTTGCCCTGCGTTGTTACGTCTGTTTTACAAACCTCCTTTACAAACGATTTGCCACATTGCAGTAAAAGCGTCCACACTGTATAATAACATTTTCTAGTAATTGTGCACCATCTAATTTGAACACATATCTGTTTCCAGTCAACAAAGCGACCGTCAGAAACAAGAAATGTGAGTATGTTGACAATGTTCACACTATTATTTAACTACCAAATGTATGCTCTTCCATGGAACGTTGAGCAATGCATGTATAACTAACAGCACGGAATATTAGAACCAGATCACGTCGCTAGAAGTGTTGTACTATTGATATGAATAATACGACTGAATACAAGAAATAAACGTCAGCACAACGATTGGCTACAATAAGCCGTCAAGGGTCTGAATACATAACAGATGGAAGCACAGGAGACTGACAAGCGATGTAAGAATAAATAGAGCAAGTGCTTAGCTGAACAAGATCACAGGGATAAGTGCAAAAGGGTTAAATGAGTGGAATTTTGTCCTCCGAATACGTCTTATATACAGGGCTTTTCAGTAAAACTGTGCATAAACAGAAGGTGATTGTAAGTGGCATATCATTCACGCGTTCCCAACCTATTTTTCAGAACGTCTGTCTTCCTTCCAATCAAATATTACCTGTATGGGTGTTGTTGAAAAGTGTGGACTTGTACTCATCATCATCATCATCATCTCAATTGAATAAGAATGGCTGTAGTTCATTTTCTTTCGGCATGGTGTTTATGAGATCGCGGGGGAAACATTCAGGACCTAAGGGGCGTTTCTTAATGAGAAGACCACCTGTACAATAAGGGAAGTGTCGCCACCATGAACACATTTCTAAGCCATTCAGAATAACGAGGTGATGACGTTTGCTTCATCTTTTTCAGCACACAGATTACTATTTCACTAATCGTTGTCACTTTATTTTTGGAATGGATTCTGCTATCCTCAATGTCACTTCCCGTTTGAAGCCTACTCTGAAAACTGTTTGGAAAGTAACAAATATCATCGGTGCTAACCTGGTCGACTGCTTGATCTTTCAGCGTCAGCATCACTTCAGTGATGTTACTAATTTGATAACTGCGATCTTTGTTGGTGGGACTATCGAAAACTGTACCATGTTCAATACACATTTGGAGACCACTGGTGAACTCAGTTATGGATCAGCTTAGTGCAAAAATCAAGAAACCAAGAGCTAAGTACATAGACAGTTTGATATACTTGCCATTTGCTCTGAAACACCCGCTGCGAAATCCCACGCGATGTTTACGCGAAAAATATATTAACTATTGAATACTGAATACAAACGTGTCACACAGGTTGAATCCGGAGTTCATTTTGTGCATTCAATTTTTCTACATAACTTTTAGATGATGGGTACATATTCGATGGTAAGTATTTGATGATATTTCATTGGAACACTGCAAAAACTCAAATGCAGTCTTTCGAATTATGAATGCAACACGCCGGACGTGAAGCTGGAACGATGTCGCTAAACCTTACATTGTTTTACAGTGGTTGAACATTATGTTTCGGGTAAGCAATACAGACTTTTATAACGAAATGTATTAATCATATGCACTTATAAGTCTAGTAGATAAATGTTCAGTGTCCTGGAACAATATATCTACTTAACGAGTGACCTCTGTACATTGCTATGAACATGATGTTCAGCCGGGCTACGTTGATGGTACGAGCAAATCAATTGTCCGGACTCGATGCAAGCCTCGACAGTTTCAACCATCGTGGAACTTAATGTTCAAATGGGGAAATTCGCTACATTCTTTATAACAGTTGACGATCAAAATGAAGGGGGCATCAACTGTGTAGGCGTTTAGCATTTTTCAGAATAATCACATACGTATTCGGTTTGTACGACATATATACCGATATAATCTATTACGAAACTGCTGTATCTGCACTTGAACAAATGCATTCAATAGACTAACATGGTTTATAATAGTGCCTCTAACCTGGTGTGTCATCTCGTGTCAAACAAATGTTACTTCTACTTAAGTACTGAAGTTTTTCACTAATCAAAAATTAAATGAATGTTGGTAGAATGGGTGGGGAAGTTAAGCTGTTGAAACGTTCTTGCGACATGACTGCGTTAAAATGATGGAGTGAGTTTCAAAGGACAGACGTTGAAAGCTTCTGCTACGGACGAACTCCTGCCAACAAGTAGGCATGAGAGGCAAATTCTAGAAAGCAACGTTTGCGCTACAGTGAAACATTAGTTTACATAACTAATCCGTCGAAAAGATTGTTATCGGTTGTCACACTAATTCATTGTAACTGATAAGAGATTAATCAAACCATACATCGTAGAGAACTGCCTTAGGGGAGCTTCCATAGTTGCAGACGATCGATTAACTTCTATTTAATCACCTGGACAGCGAGGTCATGTTACAGGCTTTGACTCGGGCGTCATAAGGACCAGTTCAAGAAGGTCGCAATAAACTTAACTGATAATGTCCAAATGTGACCATCTTAAAGCAAGCCGAGCTCCATAGAACACGCCCAGCATTGTAACCATACTCTGTCAGAGAACACAGGTGAATGTTTATTTCTAGACACTGTGTAGTGTTCACTTTGTACTTACGGCGAACGTACATCAGTATTATACATTTGGTTTGATTGTTCTCATCCCTGTGATCAATGATATGAAAAATATTAACAGTCGCCAATATGGTCAGTCGTTAGTGGGAGAACGTCCAGTTGTCTAATCTCAGCATTGTTTAATTTGGATAGTTAACCTTTGTGTGTTGACTCAAATCAGCATCCGATGTAGAGAAGCGTGCGTTTATCTTAACACAGTTGGAAAGAAGAACCCGGACTGGAAACGGCAGACTGTGATAGATGATTGTCGACTGTTAATAGCTCCGAAACAATGCCGACTGCCTGAGTGAAAATAAGTGCAACAACGAACAAGACATCGTTGTATGTCGTCAGTAAGGCAAGTAGAATTCAGGCAATAGAATGCTTAGGATTTACGCTTAGTCTATGTTGGCACTGTGGAGAGTGACGTTATGCAGGAGTTCGCAAATTTCGAAATCTTATATGCCGGAAATGCGGAAAACATGAATACAGAGCAGTTTGTGTAAAAAAGTAGCCTTATCCAAGTGTCGCGGAGAACCTAAAAAGACTTAAGTCCAAACAAGGTGGTCGATTCAGCTTTGCGTTCAGTGTGAACGCCTGTCACATTTTGACCAACAAAAAGTAATTTTGAACTTCACGAACTGGCACGAAATTATGCAGTCAAGTTAACGCGTGTCGCGTACCGAATCCCCACCACTGTAACAAGAACGAGAAAGCTAATCTCCTTGTTTACAAGATATCGTCAAACATTCAGAGCGGGTCACTGCTAGTCAGTAGAATAAATATCGGCTTGGTGGTATGCCATCGAAAATATTTTTATTTCTCAGATACTGGCGAGCTGACAACCATATTTTGCAGTATGTAACTGCCTCTGTCAAATAGAAGTGGTATTTTTTCTTCTAACTAGATTATAGTAACATACGTAATTTACTTGGAAAAACCGACAGTGTGGATGTAAAACCAACTGAATGGTTGACGGATTTTGTTGAAATACAGAGTTCGCTGCAAACAACAGACCATCATTTCAATGTAAATTCGATCGCATTACAATATATTGAGGCAACATCAAATTATCAAACACCAGACGGTAACAGCAATAGTCTGTGTATCAAATCATCCTCTTATGTTGGCTTCTCATGAAGTACCATAATCGTTCAAATTTCTCATGCCGTTATCTGGCAGTCTCGGAACACTATATGAATTGTAAGTCAGTGCACTTGTTCGAAAGAAATGAACTAACTTGTTTGTTAAAATATACAAAGCATTAAAAAACATCATGAAAATGAAAAATCTTCTCTCACTTCCAGTTAACAAGCAGTTGGAGCATGGTAAGCATGCTATAATCCAATTCCTGTTGGGAAATTTTAGAAAATATGCTTAGTGAAATAACAACATTTGAATCCAGTCATCCTGTCACCTTGTTGGAATTTTAAGAGGTCAACTGAGTTTAGTAAGACATTTTAAGAGGATTGATTGTACAGAGGTTATCACGGCTCACCTATTGAAAGCACACCAATGGAACTAACGTTCAGTACTGACTGAAGTATTTGGTATTTCAAGGAAGTTTATTATCTGGAAAATATTTTCAGTGCCCAGGTAGACACTTGCACGTTATTAAGTTCAATATCTTTTGACCAATTTCAAACCATTTGTATTTGCCTAGCCAATCAGGCGGAGATCATCAGTACGTATACCGCTTATTATTGCTGTGTAATGGAATATAAGTGGTTCAAGTACTCCACGTTTTTATGTCAGATTTTAATGTTAGATGAACAGTAATGTTTTAGTTTAACATAAGTTAAGATGAGTTGTATGCCTTCCTCGGTGTGACGGTCTGTTAAACAATGCATTTTATGCATTATCTTTGTAGGACGGACTGAATATCTGCAAAACAGTGAGTGGAAATGACAGTAATTTGGCTTGATCCCGTATAAAATGTTGTAACAATTAAAGTCACATTCGTTAGATCAACCAATAATTTTTTGCCGCGTTTCATTACATTTATGGTGATCTTCTCACGAATGGTTTTTGTTATTCTATCTCTTTGAACACTTAGCTAAAAGTGCACAAGAACCGTTTTTCTATTTAGCAAAGATTCTTCTTGTTACTCATAATCTTTCATGTTTTGAATATGAGAATTTGTTTCTTGAACATGCGAGTCGCTTGCGTCCCTAAATTAATTTCTAAACGATCAGTGAGTGATTACACGATCAGTTGGGCAGACTTCCCTGATCACTATTGTTTCACTTTGTGAAATTTCTAGACCTTGGTTCAATGTTTATTAAAACAAACCAAAGCATTTGAACATTTTATGTGAGGCACTGGAAGTGTAGGTATACCGCAAGTTTACATCAGTAGGCAGCAAGACACCTAGGAGACTAGTCCAATAAAAACATGACAGCCCTGGAAGGAAGGAGACAATTATAGGTGGGCAGATACTTGCAAAGGATGCAAGGTCACATACAAAAATGTCAACGGATTGCCTCACGATGCTGTATCTTTAATAAACAATCAAGTAAACTTGTATACATCGCAATTATCACCCATTCATAGAGTACTCTGTTGGTTAATAGATGTCTGGTGTGCGCGAAATTAAATCATAATCATGAATGAGCTTGTTCATATGCTGTAAAAAGGAAATGGTAACTGACGTTCACTGTTACTCACCATTTTCAGTTGCTGAATCCATGCAGACTAGTAAGTTGAAATCTCAACTGCAACAACAACTACAACCCACTCACAAAATCCGCATACGGATAAGTTATGTTGGAACTACCAGTCAT
>JTDE01008060.1:0-22716 GCA_014338405.1 Paragonimus skrjabini miyazakii | reverse complement strand
AAGATGGAAGCACGTATTTCATCACGAAAATGTCAGTGGAAGCATTTTTAGAACGTAAAATTGATCAGGAAAGCCAACATTATGCATATATTGAAAAAAATGGCGGCATTTTTTCAACAAAAGTGCAAATATGGGTAATTTTTAGGTAAACCTGATTTTTCCCATTGCAATATTACTAGTATACTCGAAGAAATCTATATATATGTCCCGTAATACGCATTTTAATATTTCATGAAAAAATTGGAAAAATTTCTTTTCGCGCCTAAATGGCCGTTTCTAACTCGTTTTGGCCTTGAAACATCATACCGGCGAACGACACAATTGCCCCGATTTATTTAAATACGGACGATGAATCTGGATTGTTGATATTATTGTTCACGTGAGAGATGCTGTAAGAATTTCACGTGTAGTACGGGAGTGTATTAATGGCGGATTTAACGGCGGTGTGCAACAACGGTGCGTACCGTTTATGGCACGTTGTTGTTACAGATTGCAATGGTAAACGTAGGAGCGTGTTCTATACTTTCTTCTCGAACGAAAGTTTGTTTTGTTGCAAGGTCATGTCGGACATCTTTTACTAGCTGATTCCAACAACGGACGTTCAGACGATTGCAGTAGATAGGCATCCGGCACAGCTAGAATGCTTACAAGGGTATTTTCAGAATGCTAAGATTTTGTTCTGTTCAGTTCATATGAAACAGAATATGGTAAACCGATGCAAGCAGCTGAAGGGAAATTCTTCGGAGAAAATAAACTTTCTGGCCGAGGAAGTGAGCGACCTGCTATATTGCAGGTCGGAAGAAGAGTACAATGTCATTGTTAGCAGTATTAGTAATCGTAAGGCGGAGCTTGGTGAGTATCTGAAAACTCGTCAGCTACCTGTAAAAAAACACTGAGTCACGTATGCAAGACGTGTTGTTGTACACTACTGGAATGGAACGTAAAATCTGGTAAAGGCAGCTAATAGGTTTATAAAGAGCAGTCTGTCGCCAAGGTCTACGTTGTTTGACTGCGTGAAGAAAATACTTAATCGCAATGAGTACCTAGGAACGAAACTCATGAGGACGGTTTCCATTACCTTAGTAAGGGGTCAACTTCCGGGGTGTGTTACGGGTTGGACCAGTGCATTCGATCAGCTAATTCCATATGCACTCAAGGTAGCTGGGGTAAATTTGGAGAAGTTCGTTTGCGTCTTAAAAATGGAACTGGGGTAAGTGACTTCTGTTGATAAACACGTAGTAAACCTGGACGGCAATGGGTCTTGCATGTGTTCGTTCTTCCGCGACTGAAACCTTCCATGTAGACACATTTTGTGGTGCTTCCTTAATGATTTAATGATGGGAAACGGTTTACTGCAGGGCAGTCGTTGACTGTTACCCGAATATTTCGAGAGAGTGACTGTAACGATTCACGTCTGATTGTTGAGTTACGCGTAGCCCAAAAACGGATCCCCTAAATGAGAACAAGATTGGATCCAACAATTTCTACGGTACTATTAAAGAAATGCATCAATAATTACAAAAGGCAAACCTCAATCGTTCGCGACGATTGTCTCGTCCAGCAAAATCAATAGTTTCCCAACGGGACCATCAAGGTCAAAGGTGAACTGTCACGCCGGCAGACCAGGACAAGAATGGCCACTCGCACCAAGGACATTTAATGACACATTAATTCAATTAAACAAAACTGGGTGGGTGAGGTAGTGGGAACAAGTGTCAAGTTAGTGGGGAAAAATAAGGAATGCAAACGGTGGGGACGAATTTTCTCATTTCGTGGATGAACAAATTTACAGTGACAGTCGACGGTGCACGTTCAGGATTTTTAATTAAGGAGGAAGTTAACAGTAAAGCGAATAAATTGGTGAAGACTAGGAACCGTACTTCAAACATTTGTGAGGTTGTGTGCAACAAGCCAAGTGAGAAATACGAGTGAACTGTGTGCGCACTCAAACAGTATTTGGATATAATTACATCCGGCAAAAAAGTGTCGGTAGGGTCATCAGGTGACTCTGAGCTGGGGGCTACTAGCCGTCTGCCTACTCAACCTGGGATAAGTCAACCGTTCACGTCGGGTTCCGAATCAAAACGTAGAAAACAGTGCATGCCACAGACGTCTCCAACATTAGGCCTAGGGAAGCAACCGGCCATGGTAGACGATACGGAGTTTGCTTGCAGTGTCCAAGTACGCCGTATTCGCATCGTCCCATCGTCCAAGTGTATCACTAGAAAGAGTAGGCATGGTGTCCGTAGAAAACACAGTCCGCCTGTGGACGAAGAACACTTTTCGGGTTATGGTCAAAAGAACCTGGATGGTGCGGACGTTACCAATTGAGTGCAATGTGACCACTGCTGCCGTTGATGGCATAAGCAATGTGGGGAACATCTAAATGTCCGGGACATTTGTAAATGTCATTTTTGCTGAATTTCACGTTTTGCGCTCAACATTTTGCTCTGCTTGCTTTCGATGCAGCGTTCACTGTTCTTTGCATTGCCAACGCTTGCGTGAATTAACCCCTTTATGCCATGTTACTCAATGCAACTCGCGTTTGTTCTGTTTTTCCCCGCCCATTCTGTTTCACCGCACTCATCAGTTCCATATGTCATGTTGCGGGGTGAGCGGGGCCGCTGGAAAATCCAACCCCACCTGAGAGTGGTGCGGCGGTGAAAACCGCCTCCCAGCTGGGCTAACGGAATTCTGGTGCAAAAACCATTGATGTTTTTGTATTCCTAAGTTACAAAATACACATTTTATATCGACACGTATCTCCGCCTTTTACCGGGTGAAATAGAAGCGGGCGCAAGAAACAAAGATGACTGACCAGTTTGAAAAGTCACTTCGGTTGCGAAATTACCGTAGCGTACGATTTAGAAACCTGTTGCGCATCGCAAAATTTCGCTAACAATAGGCGATCAGTACCCAGGTGGTAATATACAGTTGGACACGTGATACCGTAAATCACATACCGTAGGGGCGTTCACCAGTTTCCTCACTTAAGGCAAACTATGCCTGTAACAGAGGGCACCGTTGTGGTCATCAGGCAAGCAGCGTCACTCGTAGGGTTCCTTACAAGTCGCACACGCCAGTACAATGGGGCGTCACAGCCAAAAGCGTGGCACTGACGGCATTCACAAGCCCACTTCCTTGCAACAATTAAGGACTCTAAGGAGTTGGACGCGAAAGAACCTTAAGCGCAACTATATGACAACCGTTAGAGAGGACAAATGTCGACGGAAACTTCAGTCGATCTACAGAACACAATCAACCGACGGACTGGTGAGCCGGTTGTCCTACTGAGTGTAGCCTACAGTAATATAAAAAGCGCAGATTCTGTATACAGCCAGGAGTAAAACTGCGATACATTCGTCAACACACTAACTTCAACGTTATTGGTTTGTAGTGAGTTTACGCCCACAAGGTTATGCAAACAGGCACGGTTGCACTTGTAAGGCAACTATGACGTCGACCACATTTGACGATTTTCATGACATCCAATGTGATCCCCACGCAAGGCGTTTTAGTCGGTCCCTTTCGAAAACACTCAGGTTTTACTCTACAGCTTGCCATTAGTGCATATATTTCTTACGGCCGGCATTAAAACACTCGCCATACCCTAAGGAAGCAACCGTGTTCACCACTACGCAGTTATCTCACAATTTGCACGACGGGATTGTAAGATGTGAACTACAAACCACTTTTTCCTTGTGAGTAACAATCATTTACTTGCGGCAACAAATTACCAATCATGCCTACTTTCACAATAGTCAACCTATCAAGCATTAAGCTACAACAGCAGAAGGAGCACATAATGCATCCCAAGTTACGACGATCGGACCACTGCCGACCAAAGGCGGAACAGTTCAGGAATTCCTGTAAGATACTGAAGTATCGTTCCGCTCCCTGTAATGTTCCATCACTTGAACAAATGGTCTTCAAGCAAGACTTCCTTTCCTAGTAACTTATCTGTAGCGTATGCACCCTTAACTGGATTAAAAATCCACAAACGAGTCAGTAAACAATCAAAAAGAAACACAGACACAATGAAGCATAAATCAGCACCGTAACCTTGTACAACTTACTAAGCGTTCAACATAACACTATTAAAAACACGGATATGTTCATAGAGCGAAAATCCTCAATCCAACCTTTACCAATGTTGCGACTACATTCGGGCATACACCTTGAGTCTGTCCAAACAGCACACACTAGACCAAAATCTACAAGCATCATCAGGCGTGCACCCACCGAACACTTACAAAATAGACCAAAATGCCATAATTCTTGTTCACTCACGCTACTCACTCCAAAAGAAACTTGATAACCACTAAGAAAGCCGTCAAATCAAAATACCAATCCCTTATCCCATTTCAAATGACCGCCAAGAAAATTTTCGACCAATCACAGTCATTTTTACAGCCGATGGCCATCTGCCGGAAATCGCTTCTCGTCATCTTCACTAGGTTTTCAAATAGGGGCCATCAAAATCTTTAACCAATCAGAATAATTTCTGCAGCCGATCACCCCTTGCCCACGATAGCGAACTGTATTACATGTGTAACATGCAAGCCGACTGCTTACACTCTTGTTGGAACTGGTCCAACAGATTAATACCCAGTTTGTGGCAACTATCGAAAACCAATCGTCGGTGAAAAGCAAGGGCTCTGCGCGTGGACCTTCTTGCACTAGTATCGACCCTGGAAAATAGTGTACAAAGAAAGCACGTCAAGCTAGCGGGGCGCAGAGCGAGTTTTGTTTGTTGCCCCGGTACGGATATTACAAACAGGGTAGCTTGACTAAAACAAAAGTAGGCAAAAAGCCAAGATCATCAAAAATGTACAAGTGAATACGACCGTCAAAAATATTTATTATGGTCGCTGCACTCTGACTGTCCGTCACACTTACGGATCAAGTTTGGAGCAACGTGGAGACAACGAAGGACAGCGTTCTTCAGAAGTGGGGGTTCCAACAACAGTCCTGAAAAAGGAAACAACAAGAAACGAGTGTGAGCCAAAGACCAAATAAGCCATGCACACGACTTACACAAACGAAAACAAAAAGGGCGCCGAAAACACAGCAGCGCGCCCTGTTACGCAATTCGAATTCAACCTGTGCATGCTTGCTGGTTTCGACCGCACGTTACACATGCATATAATTTAAAGATGACGGGTCGAACTTTTCTGATTCTGTTACAATACTGTTTACCGTCCCGGTTGTGATACTTTGCCGAAGGACCCTAAAGCAGAGCTTATGAATCTGTCATTGGCATGCAATCAAATGGACTGCTTGCTTCTTTGTCACTTCGTAATCTAACTTATTCTCTTGAGATAGGAAAAACCATTAATGTTCACAGCAGACTGTACAGTTAACCCCTACAGTAAAACACAACACCAATATACCACACGACATACTACCATACCACACTATATTGGGTTATATTAAATTATTTTATTAAAATATAGTGCACTAGCCTGTGATTAAAACCGCACAACCGTCTTAGCGATGTGAAACTGATTTTAAAGGACCCTTACTAACGAACACAAGAAACAACTTGCCTTTTACTGCTGTTGGCAATCCTCCAAAATTTCAATTGACATGCGCCTTCTGACACGTGTGCATTGACCGTGATCAAATGCATACTGCAGTGATTAGAATAACGATTTTGATAGTTGCACTTTATTGTACGTATTTGACAATTCTCTTTTTCTACTCACTCTTGTTTCAGTCTACTTGTCATATCCTCACTTTTATTCAGAAGCTGAAAACAGTCCGCTCCGTGCCTCACAAGCTTAGTTCAAAGGGTCGAAAATAGCAGCGATTCATGGCCGCTCAGAGTAGACGACGTGAACCACCTTCATGTATTTGTCTGCGTTCAATCGCCTGTGTCGGGTGGCGTCAGCGAGTACGCAACCAGGAGGTTAGGAAACGAGTATTTGGTAGTGATCGTCAAACGAGTTCTTTTGTTCAATCCCTACGCCTATACAGACGTAGATGGTTAAGCCGTATACTAAGGACGACAATCGGTCGACTGCCACACCGAGCACTCTTTCCCGAAGCTCCAGTCGACTGACGTGAGGTGCGAGGTGGACAGATGATGACCTGGCGTAGGGAAGCGAAATCGCTCACGAAGGGGTTGGCCACTGTGAGTCGGGTTCGTTTTCCGGGCTGGGGCCCCCGCTACTCACAAAGTCGGTAGCTGGAAACTTTAGGCTAATCGAGCTCGGGGCCGTGAATTTTGTCGTTGTTTGGCCCAGTATTCTGTGAATTGAGTGTATTCAATGACACGTGGTAGTGGAAGCCGTAGGGAATTAGTCTTGCTTATGACGCACTACTTCCACTTACAACTTGGTTGTGTGTTTGTAAAGTGTAGGCACTTCGATGTTGAATGCTTGAATATAGAATTAGGTATTTTTAACAGTTAGGTCCCTTCCTGTCACCTTCTTTTTTCTTTCTCCTTCTTCTTATGCAAGGTTGGATATTTTTACTTCTTGGTTGTGTGGCAGTTAAGCATCAGTTTGAACCATTGATGTGTTGCTGACTACGATGACGATGATGATGAGGGTAGATAATGATACATGAGCTCACCGCGCTGAAGTTTACGTTTGTCTTATCGTAGGTGTTCCAGCACCGGGAAGCAGACTAGTTATTATTCCGTTAGACTGATTGGACACTGTACAACTTATTATCCGTCCTCGTGGATACATTTTGACCGTTGACCTACATTTGCCTCCGATTAATTGCAGTACTTCTTCTGCAATTGTTTTTGGTATCCGTTCGATTGATTGCCGGGAATCTGAGTACCTTCGTATGCCCGCCTATTAATTGTGGTGTGCCTGTGGTAAATTGAGCAACCATTTAGTCACCAACGCCATCTTGAGGCACGGTCTGCGACGCGGGGAATTGCAAAAACGGTGAAATTCTAACCTGTTTTCTTTGCAAGACAGTTGGCTTGTCGTGCTATCAGTCTGCAAAACTTTACGAGGGAATTCAACTGACAACCTAATATGTTTGACTAATCCGTGTAGTTGCTGTGACATCAGAAGACAGCCGGAATTTGCTACAGAGCTTGTTACTCAGTGAGCCCCCCACCAACCGTCGTATCGAAGATTTACCGCATATTTCACCTTGCCTTACTGAATCCGAAATGACAACTTACAGTTAAGTTACGAGTCAAGTCAAATCAAGTTAGAAGATCGACAGAAGCGAGTGAATGGCCATCGCTTATACAACCGGTTGACCGCACCTGTATCGATAACAAGAGGCACTTCTCTCCAGCTATCGCAAAGCCATGAATTGAGTTAGTTGCACTCAAGACTAATTTTGTCGGCTCAAACAATACCTTACCCTCTGCCAACCTTCGTCAACCAGGTGGACGTTTGTGACCAAGCTACTCAAAGCTCAAGGCACCGATGCTACTACTGCTGACTTAACTTATCAAGCTGGGAAAGGCAGACGAAAGCTGTTCATTCACTTTGACAGACGCAGTGAGGCAAACACTGTAGACACGGGCACCAGCACACCCATGGTGCTACAAAACTTGCACATAGTTGTGCGTCGATCAATAACCGTGTCCAATCTGCATGAAAGTCGATCAACAATGCAAGCAGATCGGAAAGAACGCAACAAGAAGGAATTTTGAAGAATTTTGCTGTGGTTGCACTA
The DNA here is from genome assembly GCA_014338405.1 of Paragonimus skrjabini miyazakii. Lineage (NCBI taxonomy): Eukaryota > Metazoa > Platyhelminthes > Trematoda > Plagiorchiida > Troglotrematidae > Paragonimus > Paragonimus skrjabini miyazakii. The sequence continues at coordinate 15,060 of JTDE01008060.1, read as the reverse complement.
TCTGCATATCTTCTAAGAATGACTTCAAGGAATATGTAAAAGATCTGACCCTTTGTAAGCCCTTTTGCCGTGTCCACTGTGGATTGCCTTTCACGCCGTAGCTGAGTTGGAGGAGCTAATTAAATTGCAACAAGTCAGGAACGAAAGAAGTGATAACTCGATTAGGACACGCTGTGACTGAGACAAATGCACTCGCCTGCATCCGTCGTCTGAGACCGAAGGATTTTGCGAAAGCAAGCACAAGAGCATTAGTAAGCACAGTGTACCTGCTTCAGAAAGTTATGTTGTCTTTATTCAACCAGTGCGTGAGCTACATCTGTACAAAATCCTGGCATCACTCACTGTCTCTTCTGATCTAACAGCAACTGGTGCAAATCGTCTGTCCCGGCTGGCGTACTTGGTCTTGGCATGTGCACTTAGAATACTGACAGCAGCGCTTCTAAAAAAAAGGATTAGAATTATTTTGCTGCAATTGCTTCACCGTTCAATTAATTATCAACTTACGCTTTTCATTTCAGCTGTCATACGTCAATTGTTAGACGAGTAAAATCTACTCCATGGAAATCTCACTATTCTGTTTCTGACGAGGAATCGTTGCTCGGCACAGTCGAGCCTAAGGGAATGCAATAGCTTTATTCATCTACCAATTGATTGACTGAACGAATACTTCGTCTTGAGAGAGGTGACGCCGACATCAGAGCAGTTAACACTTCCAACAAATGGATTCATTAAAATTTTGTCATTTCTTGACAGTCTCAGACTCAACGAAACACCCGGTTTGATCGACTAAATCTCACACCACGTCTACACCTCCGATTGCGATAATTATGACGCTCCTATCTTTTCATCATAGCAGCCATGAGCCTGATCAAAAGGTACCGTGGTTCTGGCTTCGGTTCATCTCAACAGCGACAGAGAATATTCTGGATAAAAACTCACAAGGATGAAAAATAGCAAGAGGAGTAATAAAAAAAGAAGACCAAACTGAAGAAATAGAAATGGTATGGATACAAGAAGCCATCAAATACGAAATACCATCATCTTGGACAGCATCTTTAACCAACAATTTGCATGATCATGAGGATCTTAATCGGGCAACCGAAACTTACCCACTTTGCTGAGTGGAATAGCCAGGGTCTTCATATTTCGTGATCACATTGTTGCTTAATCACCACGTGGTTTCACCCAACTGCTGGTGATCTCAGTATATGTAGCCCGGTACGGTAAATGCTCAGCTGGCATGCGGAGTACGTGACCCAACCATCGCAGGCTGTGCAACGTGATTAGTTGACCAATTGATTGCGCATCCCAAGCGTTCCGGAATAGGCACCGGCGAACGGTCGTATTGCTTACGCGATCGGTTCACTTAAGGTGGGTTAATTGGCGGGGACGCCGATGGTCAAACACAGCAAGTCTTGTGACATCTTTGCGGACAACAGATCACGTTTCCGAACCATGGAGAAAAACCGAATGTATGTAGGTATTGAATACCCTTCCATTCACCGACAACCAAACACATTTTCGACGCCACAGATGACGTAGTTTGGTAAAGGCAACACGTGCCTTTGCTATCCTTGCTGATATCCCATCATCAATATTACAAGCTGACGCGAGTGCTACCCAGATATGTGAAACTGTCCACAGTCTCAAGTGGATTACCTGCAATGAAGAAAGTAGGACTGGAAACGCCCCAGTCTTGAAGCAACACTGCACTTTGAAAGTTCGAAACGTAGTCCACACAAACTGGTCCGGTCACTCACCTTGTACAACATGGTCTGCATATCCTCGGTAGAGGGGCTAAGCAAGACGGTGTCGTCCACATACTCCGGGTCGGTCAACCTATCGCCAGGAAGAAGCTCAACATCAAGTTCGCTGGACTCCCCAAGCGCACCCTTCGGAGTGTCGTCCATGACCAAATTGAACAAAAATTGGGAGATCGGACACCCTTGACAAACACCACCAGAAGTGCTGAACGGCTGAGGCAGTTGTCTACAAACTCTCACTCTGCTTGCAGGGTGAGCATACAGTGATCTTTGCAGTTTCACGTATTACCCTGGTACTCCATCACGAAGAAGACAGTTCCAAAGAACGTCACGAGCAGCTGAATCGAAAGCAGCCCTCGGGTCCAAAAAGACTAGGACCGTCGGTTGCCTGTAAGATTGCCGATGCTCCAAGATCCGTCGCAAGGTGAAAATATGATCAGCGTACCCTCGACCGGATTGGAAGCCTGCCTGTTCTTCGCGTACCTGGCTGTCTGTGGGCCTAGTGAGCCGACTTAGAATGAGACCGGTGAGTAACCTGGACGCAACAGGCACTAGACTGATCCCTCTGTGGTTGTCACATTGAATTCGGGTTCCCTTTATTGGAAACAGGGGTTGCTGTTGATAGGCACCAATCGCGAGATACCTCTTCAGTCTCCCAAATCACCTGGGGGAGTTTCGTCAGTTCCAGTATCAACCTCTCCCCGCCATCCTTGAAAGTGGAGGAGCGAGGAGGTTTGGAGCCTCGTTACGCTTCAGTAACGAAAGCTCCAGGACCACTTCTGCTTCCGACGGAGGGCCATCTGGAACGCAATAACTGACCAATCGGGCCCCGTCGTCCACATGGTCTGGTTGAGGCCAGCTGAATTGTTCCCAAAAATGTCCAACCTACCTGTCAAGTCGGCGCGATTGACTGATCATGAGTGAACCATCTTTTGCACATATGGATTCACTTACACGGACTCGAGGATCGGTGCAACCATGGATTGGAGAAAAAGCCTTCTGCTATTCCCAGATAAAAAAGCCTTTTCCATCTCTGTCGACTGTTCGACCAAACAGTGCGTACGGTCTTTGTGCAAGCTTTTAGACGGCTTGCGTTTAAGTTCTCGATGTTCGTCATCATATCATCAGATCGAGTGATGTATGCTCATAAAATTTATTGATGTGACGGAAATCCAGCTCTGTCGCAAGTGAACAGCGTCTACGGAGCACACATCTACACAGCCTGCTTCCTCAGCTGTGGCGAGTTGTTCCCAGCGTTCGTTATGTTCATCCATCTGACTGGAACTTGACAAATTGTTCAACAACACCTCCTGCATGCCAGTTACGTACCACGCACATACGAGTGTATGTCCTCTGGACAATTGAAGAAACGAAACTGGCACGCACAACAGCATAGTCCGAGCTCAAAAAGGCGTAAGTCTTTAACAGAATGACGCCATCCATAACTGATTGTTATATGATCCAACTGTGTCCACGGCTGAGAAGCATACGGAGGTCTCCATGTAACACAGTGCTCAAAATACGCACAGCTTGAGTAATCTTTCTTCATTGTCAGTGTGTTGTGCCCGGACACCAAACGTACCTCCCAGCCACTTCTCCTCTGGAGAAAGACAACCAAGCTGTGCATTAAAATCGCCTGCTAATATGACTATGTCTGAGTGTTTAGTTTGCCTCGGAAGGTCAACGAGGGCGTCATAGGATGCATCATTGGTAGCATCTGAACACCTGTCCGTTGGAGCATACGCCGATATAATGAATACGCAACGCCTTTCAGAATGGCGTTGACAGATTTTAACCGATGTATTCGGTCTAACACGGCGCACAAGTGACCGTTCACTGGGACTCAGTGCGATTCCCACTCTAGCTTGACCAAGAGATTCAGCTTCGGCGTAACCAGAAAAGCTTGAACCGATAATTATCAACAGATGAGCTTAAGTGGATAACGGCGCTAGAATCGTAGACTCGCGTCTCCGAATCACAACACACATCGAGCTTCAGACTTGATGGAGTGTGTTTGCCAAAACAGCTTGTTAACCGTTCTGTCGAAGAGTACGGACATTGAAGACGCCAACGTTTGCCAGTTGCCTTGGCCTTGAAGGCGCCAATGTTTGTTAGTTGTCTTGGTCTCTAAAACAAAGATCGCCCGAAGGCACATGGAAGGCAGAAGACTTTGGGGGTAGAATAAAATGAGAAGGTCGTGACGGGTGAATAATGTCATTGTAGGGATAACGGTAACTTCTGATACCTCCTGGTCGTTTATGCTGCAGAAGAGGGTTAACTTGAGGAACTCCATCTCAAGTATCTGACTCAAAAGTGTGACAGGATACATAGTTTTCTTAGGGGACTCCTACCCGGGGTCAGTGATTCAAGGGTCTGATTCACTTGACATCTCTATGTAAAGCTGAAGAATGAGATATTCGCTGTTCACCTGCCAGCGATTTTTAGACAAGACGGACACATACTGGACCAGTTTGCTCAAAGACTGAGGTTGCTTGCGAAAGACTGTAACTTTAAAACCACTACAGCCGAGCAGAATCAAGACGACGCACTCCGAGATGCTTTCATAAGTAGTTTATTGTCTAACCAGGTTCGACAGAGACTGTGGGAACGGAAAGTGTTGAACATCCATGCCGCTTTCGAGCAGGCTAGGTTATTTAAACGGGAAGAAAAGCAGTCCCAGTTATACCAGTCCACAATAATTGATACCTGCACGGCTGCAACAGGGTTCTCGAGAAACTCGCCTAGCCCTTGTAAGATGCCTGATGCGGCAGCTTCTAGCTCATCGACTGCTAAACACTTATTATGTAGGTACGACAAACATCTTTCTAAGTGCCCCACTCGACATGAGGTATGCAACGGATGGCGAAAGAAGGGGCACCTTCAAAATGTTTGTCTGATTTCTTGGAAATGCCAGCTCTGTTCCGCTACCACTCATGTAGCACACTGCCCTTCGTGATATGACGGTATCCCGACGGTTTCGGTGGGCAATCAGTAAAATGTTGTAAGCAAAGTCAAATGATTCATTGTGACATAAATAAAAGTCAGTTATTTCCACTTTGGAAAATTGGGCATTATTTTCTTTGAATTTACAGATGTTTTTTTAGGCTCATTCGTAATTTCAAGCATTTTATCCTGGCTGCGCTATTGTGATCCTTGAGATAAGTGAGGCGAATGTTGGATGTTTTTCTCCATACTTCAGGGTATAGATGGTTCTAACTTGCTTCTTATATCCTGTTGCAAAATGTAGGAAGGGTACTTACAGATGGTTATATTATCTCCGCTCTATTTGAAGTATTTACGGAGATATGTGATTTCAAACATATCCCAGAAACTTGTATTATTGTTGTTCCCGTTTAACTTTTGTACAAGTTCAGGAGTGCATATCCGATGTCCTCGATGTAAACTAGAAAATATCTACAGCATTAATGAAATGCTTAGAAGGAATACTGTAAGATTGTTATGTTCCACATTTGCTCTTTCGGAAGTATTTACGGAGATATATCATTTCAAACATATACTTGAAACACACCCACAAAGTTTTATTACTGTGGTTCATGTTTGAATTTGGTACAAGTTCAGGAGGGCCTATTCGAGTCACCCGATAAGAACTGGCAAACACCTGTAGTATTGTCAGAATGCTTAGAAGGAATACTGTAAGATCGTTAGGTTTTACTTTTGCTCTATCTCAAATGTTTGCAGAGATATGCTATTTCTACTTCATCCTTGCAACTTCATCTTGCACCTAATTCTTCGGTCCATTACTTCTTTGTTTCGATTATCCGTGCATGCTGTGGGATAAATCGGGTTGCTCGTGAACGGGATTTAACTGTACTAGTGGACAAATTTCTTTTTGGAATACTTGGACGAGTCGAATGGAAAATGTTGCAAAAGGGCAGAATACAATTTTCATCTCCTTCGCGGATTTCACTTGAAAATTAGTTAAGGAGGTTGGGAAGCTTTCAACGTGTTGGAAATGAGTATCGAAATTGTTTCGAATAAAATTGCTGGTATCAGAAAGGCAGAAAAAGCTCCGCTCGCACATTTTTTCCACTGCCCGCTGATGCCCGCGGGTTGTCCGCACGGAAACCTAGTATCACTGCTCGCCGTCCGTCCGCCTTCTGCCAGCCGATGTCCACGTGGGACAGATTCACCTGCCTGTCCGTTTCAACTATCACGTCAGCGGCTGCTTCAGACTATCTTCCAAATGCTATGGTTGATCTCGAACTTGAAGGAATTTGCTAACAAGATTTGATCAACCTTACCCGTTCTGAAAGTTATCTAATGTCTTCCATAGTACCGTGAAGCGACTGGGAAGTTCACGCATCTCGTTGTAATATAACAATGACCTTGTACTAACCACAAGATAACCACGGTCTGCCTTCTGTACGATACGTAAAACCTTTCCCAAAATCTTAGCTCACACTGTACATAGGACCTTGAGGATGATTGCCTGTGTCTGCTTGATGCGTGCGATCGCGGTTGTTTGTTTTCATGGTTGTCGGCATATGTGCATCAAGGACGCCATACATATTCTTCCGGCTTGATCGCGCGTTCGGTGGTCGGATCCTCAGTCTTCCCAGCTATTTCGCGTATCGGTGCCGTCTAGCGCTGATCGAGACCACTTGTAACTATCGCATAATATATTTTCGGTCTCCGCAATTATCTGTATTTTTATTTCGCATCTGGTACTGTTGCGTATACCTGAGGGAACGTTAATTTAGTACACGTACGCATTAAAGTTCCAGCTATTCTGTCATGTCACACATGACGTCACCTCCTGGCTTTAATCAGGTTCAAAGATGCTGTGTATGGAAGAGTAAATCTGTCAGTTTTACCACATTTATGAGCAAACGTCGGACTTGGTCACGACTTTCACAGGCTTCGCAAAAGCGTTCGGTAGAACAAAACTAACGTTTTCACTGTGTTAGTTTACTTCACCTCATATCGAACCCCATCGTCTTTTTCAAAACCTGATACGATACTGTAATCCTATCGCGACAACAGCCAGAAGGCGCAGTCCAGCTGACGAAAAGTTTACACGTTATGTAATTTGCCGTTTGCTTGCTGAAGGAGTCAACAAACCTTCCTCCATCCTTTGCAGAGCTCAAGTCTTGGTGGTCGCTGACGACAAGGCACAAAAGAAGAATGGTCGTTGATTATAGCCAAACCAATAACAAATATACCCTCCTGGATGTCTACCTCTTCCCAAAAATTGACGAGATGATCGAACGCATCGCCACTTACGATACCTGTAGCACCCTGGATCTTAAGTGCTTATCATCATATCCCCATCCTGAAAGAAGAAAAGTCTTTTACGACTTTAAGACATGCGGACGTTTGTATCAGTTTCTTTGGATTCCATTTAGCTTGACTAATGGCGTCGCTTGCTTCCAACGGACTACTGACAACATAATAGCACGCGAACGACTAAAAGACATCTTTGTATATGTTGACAACATTACGATATGTGAAACCAACTCCGTTGGACATGACCTTAATCTACGGAAGTTCCTAGACGTGGCCAGAAAATATGGACTGACTTCCAATTAATCAAAAAGCATCACCGTCGCCAAACAAATCACCTTTCCCGGTTGAGGTATCCCGGAAAAGTGTCAAACCGGATCCCCGAAGCCTTTGCGAGAATTAGTCCCTTCGCTTAACTTTAAAACCCAGCAACGAGTGGTGGGGTTATTGGCTTAATATTCACGGTGGATATCTCACTTTGAAGAACTTCACAAACTTGTGGATAACAACATAACTCTCCTACCCAGTGAAGTCAGACAGTCCGGTGAGGCTCCAAAAGATGTACTTCCTAAAACCTCAATCTTTACTACTCAGTACCAACCGTTTTGGTTGTCAGGACAGACGCCTCTGATGTGTCGATCGCACACACTCCGATTCAAAGTGGCTGACCGGTAGCCTTCCTCTCACTTGGTCCGTCGCCAAGGGATAGGCAACATTCCGTCGTAGAAAAGCTGCATACAGTCACAGACTACACGTGAATGGCAGCATGTTGAACCATCATCATATCATCATTATATACAACAATACATCGGTGGTTCACACTGATGCTTTGATGCCACACAACCAAGAAGTAAAAATATCCAACCTTGCATAAGAAGAAGGAGAAAGAAAAAAGAAGGTGACAGGAAGGGACCTAACTGTTAAAAATACCTAATTCTATATTCAAGCATTCAACATCGAAGTGCCTACACTTTACAAACACACAACCAAGTTGTAAGTGGAAGTAGTGCGTCATAAGCAAGACTAATTCCCTACGGCTTCCACTACCACGTGTCATTGAATACACTCAATTCACAGAATACTGGGCCAAACAACGACAAAATTCACGGCCCCGAGCTCGATTAGCCTAAAGTTTCCAGCTACCGACTTTGTGAGTAGCGGGGGCCCCAGCCCGGAAAACGAACCCGACTCACAGTGGCCAACCCCTTCGTGAGCGATTTCGCTTCCCTACGCCAGGTCATCATCTGTCCACCTCGCACCTCACGTCAGTCGACTGGAGCTTCGGGAAAGAGTGCTCGGTGTGGCAGTCGACCGATTGTCGTCCTTAGTATACGGCTTAACCATCTACGTCTGTATAGGCGTAGGGATTGAACAAAAGAACTCGTTTGACGATCACTACCAAATACTCGTTTCCTAACCTCCTGGTTGCGTACTCGCTGACGCCACCCGACACAGGCGATTGAACGCAGACAAATACATGAAGGTGGTTCACGTCGTCTACTGTGGGTGACCAAATTTCGCCACCGTAAACTAACATGGCCCTTACTGTCGTTCTATATACGCCACCCTTTCAACTCATTGGGATACCTCTCTTTCACCAGAGATGACCCAAATTAGCGAACTGTTGGAACAAATCACCTTTTCCTTAAAATTCGCCACATTTTTTAAGAAAAATGATTTTTTTCACCTATGTGAATTTGAATGCCCGCCAGAATTCGCGATCATCCGAGAACTTGCGTTCGTCTCCGATTCGTCCGTTGAGTGTCCTATGCTCAAAGCCGCTCAAAACCCATAAATACGGCTGCTGTAACCCACTGCTTTTTCTTCGGACAGAGCAACGAGGGAAGCTCGTTTGGACGCCGTCTTTTTTCCCTACTTGTTGGGGGTTCTAAGTTGCGCAAGTTGGATTCCGTTATTTGCGCTCTGATTTCCGTGCAGTTTTGCAAAACCGTTGTGTTCGCTCGTGATGGAGATACTGCTCGAGCTCTTTACGTTCGTTCTTGTCTTTCTCTATCAGGGTGTTTGTAATATGAACACCGTCTTAGCCCTGGAGATGCTATTTCTATTTCATTCACTACACTTTCGTCGTCGCAAACGTGGCTTCCAAGTCAAACGAACAAGTCAACAATCTCCATGACTTCATTAACTAACATTAAACGTACGTAATCGCAACAATCTTGCAGGAGCACTTTGCACTTAGAGGCTGCAAATTGCATTTTGACGTATTTTTCCGAGAACACGAAATAACCTCTGGTGTTGTCCGTGCTACTTGGAACGTGTCAAACAGAAGCATCTCGTCTTCAGCATATTCAAAATTAGTCAGCCTTCCACGAGGTAGGAGGTCTGTGCCAGCATCCTGTGAACGCCGGAGGCAATCTTCCATTATATCGTCCATCACAAAGTTAACCAAAAACGCCGGAAGAGGACAGCCTTGAAGTACGTCGCTCATGATGTTTAAACTGTTAGACGGACCACTGGGAACCTTAACCCGATCTGAAGTACTGGAACGAAGCGCCGACAGTATGTTCACGTACTTGGTCGGTACACCCCTGCGTTTAAGCGACTCTAAAAGTGTGGATCGATCCACCGAATCTAGCGCATCTTTACAGTGGACAATGGTTGGCGGGCGATACATATGACGCTGCTCCAGAATTTGACGAAAATAAAATATGGTCAGCACATCCTCGTTCAAGGCGGAGCTCTGTCTGTTCTTCCCTATTGTCTGCTTCTCGAGCTGCAGTGAGTCGACGAAATATAATGGATGTCAGAACCCTAATAATGACTGGGTCAAGCTAATTCTATCGCTTTCGCAAGAGCCTCAGGAAGAATTATCGAGTGACCCCAGTACTGTGAACGATCACATTAAACGGCGTAAACCGGCGATCTTGCGTCACAGGCAGGGGCGTAAAATGCCTGTATTATAAGCTTTATTCGTCTAACAACTGATGCATGACAGCTGAAATGGAAAACGTACGTACATTACCCATTTAAGGATGAAACAAATACCACAAAATATTATAACGTTCACCCCCACCAAAAAATGTGAGCAGAAAACAGATGGTAGGTCAAATGAAAATGAGCATATGTAAACTGAGTTGAAAAACAATATTTGGTAATGAGCGTCAATATGCAATAGGTTTATGCGTCCTCATTTATTAGAATGTATGGATGAACCCGCTGTTACCGTTTGATTAACGATTCAAGATCACGCGAGTTATCGTTATTAAGGAAATCACATGCGTCAGTGTTGTATGCGTCAACTGAGAGAGTACCGTCATGTTGCTCAACGACAGGGACGCGATTGGAGGGTACAGATTTGGATCGAAATCGTTGACAGTCCTTGCAAAGTCGTCTTAGGCATGACTTTTCCTTTGGGGGCCAGTTGGTGAACGGAAACTGTTTCCTCCCTGCCACTAAGAAAGCGTATGTACGCGTACTCTTGATTGAACTGGAGTAATTCAACTTCTTCGACAGGTGGATTATAATTAGATGGTTTGACACAGTTTTGAACTACAATCGTTCAGGTTTACCGAGCCACATCGAGAGGGTTGTTCCGGAGGTCGACTTCCGGTTAAAGAACAGTAAGCCTTCATGTAGTGTAGTATTAGTTGCATTGTACAAGAGTGATCTGACGGAATGCGGTGCAACAAAGAGTAAGAATTCTCACTGACTAGCTGCCAGCCTACGGGATCTCAAAACGAGCAACAAAGGTTTCCACAGCATTTCATTCGAACGTCCTACTTGCCCGTTACTCTGGGGTTGATTGGCATCCTTCTGTTTGTCACGACTGCCCTTTCAAGAAAAAACTGTTGAGCATTGGACGACATGAATGACGATCCACGATTGGAATGAATGTACGCTGCAGTTCAAAAGAACGAGAACTACTGGCAAAAACCTTCAATAACTGTCTCTCTAGTCTGGTGGGGAAATGCAAAAGCAAAAGGAAACCGAGGATATTCATCATCAATCGTTAATAAGTAACGATTGTGGGTGACTGACGGAAGGGCACTCTTGAAATCAATCGACAGTCGTTCGAATGGTTGTGCGGTGTATGTGAGCTCGCCTCCAGCTTCCAGCAAAAAGCGAGGTTCGATTCCACAACACTTGAGATTTCACGAAAAGTTTCGGACTTCTTCCACAGAAAAGGAGAGGTTTACAGCGCACACGAAGTGCATCAACTGAGTAACGCCGAGATGACAAAGTGATTGGTGTAGTCTCTTTAAGCCGAAATTTGTGCTTAACGCCCCGAAACAACCACGCGATAGTACACCTGCAGCCCGATAATCATTGCCAGGTCGATACACATTGTCAATCTTGAACGGCGTTAGCTTCAGCTTTCAACGTTCAATTGTACCATTCTTTACTATCTCTCTGTGCTGAATGCCAGACATCAAAGCACGAGGATAGTCATCTTTAACGTAAGTTAAGTGGTTGCAAAACAGAAAATGTTCGCATTTACCTCTGTCTACTTCCCCCCATGTGAGCAGTATGTTTTATGACATAATCATGTCCACGTGAAGATCACTTTGACCACCATCTTGTATCTGGACATTTTCTACCTATGGTCCACTGCTGACGGTCGAAAACTGTTTCGGGACGTAGCATTTTAAACGTATGAAACTTTCCATACTGATTCCATGTATCCACTCTTACGTATTTGCTGATATTCATGTTTTTTACAATAGAAATAATACCGAGCTGATTTTGGTGGTTACCAGTTTGATTTGACCTCGGAGTGTTAAGTTCCAGTGGTACCCGGTTGACTCTCAAAAATAAAATGCAGAGTAGAATGTGCTAATTTATTCGATATCATTCCCCCGGCTAACAGGAGACCTCTATCCGCCAGAACCCTTAGTATTCGACAGCCGGCACCTTGTCTGCAAATTTTCCTGTGGGACAGCTGCACAGAGCAGAGAGTTGAAGGTAGAGCTGGCGAAACTTTGCATAGAGAAAGTGGGAAAACGGATAGAGCTTTAAAGAATAATACAACAGCGAACGACCCGCAACAGGGATCTCTAGATGATCTAAGTAAACCACACAGTGAGACACCAGCCTTCGGCCGCGCGACTGGACGTCAAACTGACCCACCTGGGCGAGAAATACAGCGGTTTTCTGGCAACCCTAAGTCATACTGGTCCTTCACTAAAGTATTTGAATCAGGTGTCGGGAATAGGATGAGTGACAAGCAAGCCAGGCTGGACTACCTGAACAATAAAGTGATGGACCTGCGAAAGCCTCCATTCAACACTGTATTATTCTCGAAGAGGATCGGGGCTACCCAGTTGCCAAGGAAATTCTTCGTAAACGATTTGGACAAAACCACATGGTGGCGAATGCACATACTGATGAACTTCCGGACGGTCCGCGTCCAACTAATAACGGCTCTGCAGCATTAATCCAAATAGCTCAGTAGATGACAGTGTGCGGAATAACGCTTTGGCAACGGAATTACGAGTCCGACCTTAATTCAAACAGAACGATTGAAACGATTGTTCGGAGATTACCACCCGACTTTCCTTTAGATGGGTGGACGAGGCCGCAATCATAACTCACCATAATCGTGAACCGCAGTTCGCTGATCTAACAGGATTCAATGAGGAACATGCCGACACCACTTTCATGAGATACGGAGAGTTGGTAATAAGCCTTAAATCTAGACTATATGACGGTCCGAGACAAGTGAAGGCACGGCCGAACCCAGTCGGCATCAGGTGGACTGCCCATTTTATGCAAAGTGACAGTTCGATCCCACGTAACTTATATGGTGCTCGATATTTTATTCTGTTTGCGAGGACGGTCATTTCCCTGCCCGACAGAGCAGCGTTTTGAGATCGTTGGAACTGGGTACTTGTCTCCAGCGTTTGAAAGCCAACCACATGGCTAGAGAATGCAGATCAAAGAGGAGTTGTAACTCCCAGGGATTTGGACGGAAACATCACTGCCTACTACATTTTGACTCATCCGGCACTGTCGTTGAAGGAACGGCCATCGTTACCAACCATCATGCAGTTGAACTTCACCTGCATGACATTTCAACCATCTACAGACAGAGCTCAAGTTGCCTTGGTCATCGTTCCTGTTGCTTTACGTTATGGAGATAATATCGTTCAAACTTGTGCACTCCTAGACAACGGGTCGGATTGTATTATTATCGATGAGTCAGTGGTCACTAGGCCTGGAATGTCAGGAAGCCAGAGACAATTTAAATTGTGCACACTTAAAAGAATGACAATGTTCGAATTGATAGCCGTCCTGTTCGTGTTCGCTGCCATTAGTTTTAATAGTCATTCATATTGAGTGTACGTGGTCAGAGAAGATGTTGCCTAAATTACGTACATTTCGTTTGGTTACTCAACAGTTAGTGCAATGGCCACATCTTCGGGATACATAGTTTGGCTGATACTCCAACAGCAATACCGGTGTATTAATCAGATGTGACGTCCCAGGAGCGCACTAGGTCACTAATAAGCGAAAGGGAAAGAGGCACGAACCATATGGAATTGAGACAGTTGTAAAGTGGAAGTTGGTGAGCCCAGCAAGAAGACCAGTCAAAGCCCGGATGGCGGTGAACTTCATAGACATTGATGCATTACAAGATAACCTGGAAAGGTTGTACCAACAAGACCTCATTGATGCGGACCCCGTAAAGAAAAAGGAAATGTTTGTGAATGATAGTCATGCTATTGGGATGATGGAGACTCTAACACGTTTAACTGACGGTCATTACGAAGTGGCTCTCCCTTGGTGTCCTGGATCCTTCTTGTCACTTGACAACAGCCCATCGCCCTGGAATACCTGCGCATGTTACGACGGCGCCTTAAGAAATGTGGCGATATGGCACGCCACTATTCTCACGTAATGAGTGAGTGCATCAGTTGGGCCATGCCGAGTTACTCCATGAGTACGAGGCAGCTAGTTGTCGATGGTATCTACCTAACTATCCTGTGTTTCATCCTGCTAAGCTATAGGAGTTGCAAATTGACTTCGACTGTGCAGTAAAGTATGCAGACAAATCTCCGGGTGATCAGCTGCTGCCGGGGCTTGATCTAACGAATTCCTTGGTTGGTGTGTTGTTGCGATTTTGATAAGAGAAGGTTGCAGTTATGGCAGACATCGATGCAGTGTTTCGTCAAGTTTGCATGCCAGATAACGACCGCAATGCGCTCAGATTTCGATGTTAGACGAACGGTGAGGTGAAAGGCTCTCCGACAGAATACAGAATGTGTGTTCATTTATTCAGTGCGGCTTTGTTTCGCAGTTTTGCTACATTTGCTTCGAGAACCATTGCAGACAAAGCTGACCACTACGATGCAGATATTTAGCGGGTCGCAACGAATAGGTTTTACGAGGACGACTGTTTATTCAGTACTACAACCATTGATAACGCTAGAGATTCCGCCGATAAACAAAAGACCTTATTGACGGGAGGCGGCTTCAAATTCACTGAGTGGACAAATAAGGACGATATGCTGATATCACTATAATCAGAATCGGAACATACAGTATCAACACAGTCACTTAACCTAGGCGTAACTAGTATGCAAAGAGAATTGTGGTTAAAGTGAGACATCACAAATTATGCTTACAAGTTCGATGTCCCACCAATACACCAGTAACGATAGAAGACATACGTCGCGAGATGTTAACATTTCGTTTACTCCCTTCAGTCACGAACGCAAAACATTGGATTATATAAGACATGCGGATAGCAACAACAATAGAAACAATCAACAATTGGGTTTACACAAAACAAGGACTGTTATCCGTTCCAGGGCAGACAAACTGCACGAGTCAACAGTTTATGCACACACAGGACCAAACGGCGAGTATTGATTAGCATAGCTTCGGAGAAGGCAAGCAACTTCGGATTCCGATTACGCAACAACACACGAAACGAATTGGTGGGGTCAACAACGTGACCTGTTTTCATAATATGCTTTGCTATGGATGAGTTCGGATTTCGTCTCAATCGTTCCGTTGCCATTGCCTGTTGCGTCATGGCGTGCATCAACCACCTGGGCATATGTTCAGCCATTCTTTGCCGTAGGCACCG
>JTDE01008058.1:6418-20967 GCA_014338405.1 Paragonimus skrjabini miyazakii | reverse complement strand
GAGCAATGAATTATTTGAAGCATGTTTGCTTTATTTGTAGAAAACAAATTCTAAACTCGTCTTTATTTGTCTTCGTTTTGTGCATCAAACAATCCTGATAAACTTTGTACCATCACTGCATATAAAATATTTGCTTTTTTCTTGTTTATAACTTACATTACTTATCTATTAAACCTTCCTTTTTGGTGTTGTTCGACATACTCTCACCTTCATCTGCACCCGATTGTTTAAATAAGCTCATTTCCCGCTGACTGATGGCCGTTTGCGTGTTGGTGTTTCGTTACGTCATTCCGAATAATTTGTGCATGCGGGGGAGAAAGTATTTTTATTGTACCATTACCATACAGTACCGTATGAATTCGGATTCTTTCGATCGCCTGAGGCAAGAAAAATTGTTACCTGCCGAAGAGAAATACAAGCTGCATAGAAGAAGGCCCGAGCTACAGCGGCGATTGCTGAATGCTTACAAGCAACCCGAACGAGAAGTTGTTTTAATACAACCAAAGGAACATGGCGAGGTAGGAACAGCCAAATTACCAGTCCAGTCTGGTCAGGTGAATAGCGTTGTCAAGACGCTGGAAGGGTCACTGAAATCACTAATTCTGGGTATGCATCTGTCCAAGCTTGAGATCAAACCACTCGATGGATCGCCACGACGCTTTCACGGGTTTCATTGAGATTTTGATAACAATGTAGTAAACAGGTTGAATGATGACATGCATATTTGATTCATTATTGCCGTGGTAGAGCGAAGGAATCCATAGAGTATTGTGTGCTCTTACTTGCGTCGACAGGATGCGAAGAAGCTATAGACATACCCACAAGTCAATTTGGTCACCCCGATCTGATCGTTCAGTCTGTAACGCATGAACTGTTTGGTGGTGGATGGCCTCAGGCGCTTAGCCACCTATATGCGAGCGTGCAGTATCACAATGTTCTAATTGAGTAGGTCGGGAGTTTTGAAAGATCTACTAATTTGGTCCCGTTGGTTGAACGATTGCTCAAAGACTTACAGGAAAGATTGGCTGATATGGCTTACAACACAATGACCTCCAGAAGGGAGCCCACCTTCGCCGATTTATTAACCTTCATTGAGAAAAGAATATATGTGAACACCAGTGTATAGGTTTGACTAGTTGGGTTGTCTAGTCCGAAGTTCACTACTTCTAGCACTTTGGATGCGACTGACCTCAAGAGGTCTGGGTGCCATGCTAACGTGACGGCCACCAGCTTGAATAAGCAGCCTGCCCGTTGCTCCCTGTGCACGGCTGACCACGACCTTACAGGCTGTATGCACTTCTTTGCTCAGCCGTTAGAACGACGTCAAAATACAATCAAACTCGGCAGACGGTGTTTTATTTGTTTGGAAGACCAATCATATGGGAAGTCATGTAGAGTCTATGTTAAGTGTCTGAGGTGGTCCATTGAAACGTACGCATTTGTGGCGATTGTTCACACACCACCTTGACTGACGAAGACGTGGCTCACAAGCTCGATTTTCCGAGTAATCCCTGTCGAATTTCAATTCGCACTCTGCATGGTACTCGTATGGTGCTGTGTCATCGAGTGGCATTTTAGAATTCAATCTCTGGACTAGACAAACACCATTTCTGTAATCAGATTATACTGTTTATAAATTACCAGTTGCGCAGATCGACAGGCCATTCACTGGTATCTCAAACAAAAGTATGGCGGTTCTGATTGGATGTGATGCTTCCGGGGCTCATTGGGTATTAGATCAAAGGATAGGAACTAGAAAGGAACTGTACGCTGTTAGAACATTCCTTGGGTGGAGTCCCAAGGGTGTAATTCGTGCTACAACTGGAATGCCCAAGTGTGTAAAACACATGGGTGCTCGGTTGGTATCTTTGGACGATAGAGCTCAAAGGATGTTTGAGTTGCAATTTGTTGAGCAGGGAATCTCGGAAAAAAGAGCCCTATCTACCAAGAATTACAAAGCCCTAGTCAAGGCGGAAGCTTCTCTATCTTTTCCACATGGTCACTACGAAATAGTTTTGCCATTGCGGACAGGGATGAACCAACTACCTGACAATCGTGCGATATGTGACCGACGTATGTACTGATTTATGCGAGGGCTACTTAAGGATACCACATTAAAACGGAAGTATGCAGCTGTTATATCTAGCCACATGAGCAAGGGCTATATTAGAATGGTTTCTCCCCAAAACTTTAACTATGCCAGATAGTGTTACCTACCACATCATCCAGTACTTAGCCCGAATAAGCCGGATAAGATGCGAATAGTTTTTGATTGTGCTGCCGCGTATTAAGGAGTGTCTCTTAACCACGTTCCACTGCAAGGGCCTGATTTGACCAATACTCTTGTTGGAGTGCTCCACCGTTTTCGTAAGCATGCGATAGCCATCACGGCAGATAGTGGAGAAATGTTTATGTAAGTGCGGGCTCCGGAAATGGACAGGTAGGCTTTAAGCTTCCCCTGGTGGAGTTCACTTTCTTTAAATGAGTCTCCTGAAGGATATGAGTTGAACGTTCACTCATTTTGGTGCTAATTCTACACCGTACTGTGCAAACTTTGCGCTTCAACGGGCGGCTGCTGAACATGGACATGATGTTATGGTCTTAACTGTATTAGCTATAAATGAGAACTTTTATGTGGATGACTGTTTGTTGTCGGTCGAAACGAATGTAACATATGAACTTTGCACCTTGCTACAGAGGGTGGGTTTCCTCCTACAAGATGAACATCTGGCAGCACCGAGTTTATTTGACATATACCCTTGGAGGATAGACTGTACGAAACGGTTAACTTAGACTTAAAGGGTCTTGATTGTCAAAGACCTCTGGGTGTAACGTGGAAAGTGACGAATGATTGTTTCCAGTTCCAAGTGCGCCTTGCGGATGTGTCTTACACTAGGAAGGGTATATTGGCTTGCGTTGCCTCCCTGCTTGACCTTCTGAGAGTATTTGCTCCAATGCAGCTCATAAGTTGCTGGAAGACCTTTGTGGTCGGGGTCTTGGTTGAAATAACTCAATAGAAGAGACCGAACGTCTAACCTGGAAGAATTGGCTGACAAATGTCAGATCTGGTAACTTGATCAGGGTTCTTCATTGTGTTTCTCCGAACATATCTACCTACATGGGAATATAATTTCACTCGTTTTGTGATGCATCTGGGTTGAGATACGGAGCAGTTGGTTATGTTAGGCTGATAACGTCGATCGGTTCAGTTAAGTGTTGTTTCATTCTAGGCAAATCATGGGTGGGCCCGATAAAGTAGTTACCATCCAGAGATTGAACTCACGGCGGCTGTCCACACAGCAAGACTGACGAGGCTCCTTGTGGATGAACTGAGAATGTGTATCGACCGCGTAGTTCTATCGACGGACTCAGTGACGGTACTGCAATATGGTCGTCGCACCTTGCAATATTCGTTGTAAACCGAGTGAGAGTAATAAGTGAGTATTCCACTATATCGCAGTGGAAACATATACCGTCTGAACTGAATCCGGTCGATGTAGCATCGAGGGAGCTTCACAATCATTTTTAGCATGGGATGAATCGTTAGCTCCAGGGACCGGAGTTTCTAGAGCTTTTAGAGAGCAGCTGGCCAAAGTTATCATTTTCCACTGCAATGGCAGACGAGAACTGCGAAGTTAAGCGTGTTTTGAATGTGGAGACTGTGCATGCAGTGAAACGCATTTTGCCATACCTGGCACCACGATATTCCATTTGGTTGAAATTAGTGAAGGCAGCGGCATGGCTCCTTTGCTTCGTTGAGTTCGTTTGCTTATTAAAGTCTGGAAACCAAAGAGATCAAGCGTGAGTGAGCGTTGATCATGGGTAAGAATAGGCGTGCTATTGCCGACACGATGCATGGGCAAGAAAATGGCGGTCGCCTCGACGGATCGTATGGGAACCGTGATGACTTCCGCCCTAATATTGACCACAAACGTGATTCTCGAGCCTAAATGTGTCACATGAAAAGGGTTACTGTTAAGGAGATCGCTGAGCACGTTTATCGCCACTACTGGTCGGCATGAGCGTTTCCCTGATTGAAGTATTTACCTCTGTGAGGAGGACAGGTGAGCTGGTACTAAAACAGTTCTGTATCTCGTCTGCGAGTTGTGCTGAATCCAACAAGGACGGAGACTTAGCAGCTGTAAGGATAGCCTATGTGTTAATCGAAAGACGCTGCATCCACAGCTCTCTAAGGAGTGCCTCATCCATAGATGGGGGGCATAGCTACTGTTGCATTTGAAGCAACAAATCTGACGGTCGCTCATCTCCCCACTGCAGACCTCTAAAGAGTTGTTGTAGCCGCAATCTATCACACTGTGTGATCCGTTTAATAACAGCTTACTCAGGTGCATCGTACTTATGTTCATTAGGCAAGTTCAAGGGGAGGTCACGCACTTGCGCTGTGACCTCTTTAAGAAGCCGGGCCGAAAGTTGGCTAAATTTGGCCTGATCTGCTGTGATATGCTGGTTGCAGAACCCCGCTTCCGAATACATAAACCACAAGGTGGGTTCCCTGTCTAAGAACTGTGGAAAAGTAATGGTGACTGCTCCAGTCGTCGGCTTCTTTTCTGTGTCCATTGCGAAATAAAGCAAAAATGAAAAAATATATATACTCAATATAAAGAGTAACGAAGAAGCCACGTGTATATATATAGAATGTCAAGTAAACTCCTAGAAAGAAAGAACGGTTTACCAGGTTTAATGGATTACGGGTTCATTGATTTGTTGCGGTGAACCGGGAAAAAATGCGGGAAGAAAACTGATTACTGGGCTCACCAAATTGTAGTGAACCGAAACAGAAGTGCTGGAAGAAAATGGATTATTAGTCGGGCTCACCAAAATTTAGAAGACTGAAAGGTTTCAACGCTTAGAACCGTGCCTATTCTCGACAGTAATTGAACCAGAAGACCGAAATAATGGACAGCGATGTGTATTGCAAGTAGACTGGGAAAATGAGCTGTAAGCGAAGCACGACAGAAAGCAGGGCAAGACCAATCAGTAGCACGCGACCGGGAATTATAATTACGACTTTGGACAGTCGAACAACTGAGAAGGTTCAGATATGCAGTCAAACAGTGTCGGTCATGCTAACAGTCCTAATAAGTGGCAAGATAGTTGGGATATGTGGCAAATCAAGAGTGTCCCTACAAACTAGATTTAATACGGTACTAATTAGATAAATATAGAACAAAATTATATCTCTCACCTTGAATGCGAAAAATCCTCATAAGCTGAACAAATATTGTGCCCGAACAATAAATTCGACAAATAGACACCACTCAGTAGTGGGGGACGATAAAATGGAATTGAGCTCACTGAAACAAATAGTCAGCGGTTGAGTCGGAGCAAAACGATTGTTCACGCATCAAGAAACGACGGGAATAACAAGTTATTCAAGAAGAAATGTAGAAAAAGATATCTAAATTTGGTGTTTAGAAATTTACAAGGCTCATACTGAATGGGTATAAAGTGGTTGGTAGCAGTAGTTGAGGCAAGACGTCTGGGCGGTCTCGGTGCAAACCTTGACTGACTGTGTTCAGTAACTCCAGATAGGGGCAATCACTCTAGCTGGTTTTAATCGTACTGATTACATTCGATCAAGACAACGAAATTACCGCCAGAATCTCCCTGCATGCATCTACCAGTAAACAGGAGAGGCGAATGGAGAACACCTGCTCAGAATGTGGCCAGATATGCTTGTCGGCGCATACTCGTATGCATTGACGCAGGAATGGTCCAGAACAGGAACCAGACACTCAGCCTGTGTCAACTGTGACCGCAGCTTTCCTACCAAAATTGATTTCAGTCAACACAGAAGGCATGCATACAGTTTATTTAATGAGGGTAATGAAACGTAAGGCCGCCTTTCACCACTAATCAAACAACGCAAACAGTCTCAGAAATGAGGAAACAGACTTCAGCAACCTCGACACCGAGCAGTAGAAATAGCAGCGATTCACCGATGCAGTAGAGGAATCCGCACCTTCCGTCCTACCTGTAACAACTTGGTGTCACTCTGTGGATGCTTCTGGGGAACAGTATGATTTAATGTCCCGTCTGACAGTAGTGCCATCTGAATTTCTTATTGACACTTGACGTACGTGTTCGTCATCATCAGGGGATAACTCAGTGAATACACCATAGGGTCAAACACCTCCTGGAGGTCTTTCCGTGAAGAATGATTGCGCGAAGACCTGAACCAATTGAATGTAATCTGTAAACGGGGTAGATATTCAGGCCGCCATCGTCTCTATAACATACAAGGTAAGTGTTATGCTTGTCTCCAGCCCATGGAGTAACGCGCACGCAATATCATCTCATCTGCGTTCAGGTCCGCATTCGAGCGCAGCAAGAAGAAATCACTAAGACGAAGTATCTGAGGATTGTCTGAATCATCATGAACAGGCACCAGTGACCTATAGTTAATGATTCGTTCAACTTTCACCATATAAGGGCTAAATGACCCTTCACCCACTACATGTTGTTGTGTTACCGACGACAGTACTCGTCTTATTGTCCGAATAATTACTTTCCAAGCGTCATACCGATGACTTGCACCCGGAGGATTGAAATACCAATTTGGAAGTCTCGAAGGCCCTTAGTCCCTTGAAGAACTCACGCTCTTGCACAAACTACATGAGCTTGATGAAAAAGACATCAAGTTCGGACGCATGAATAGTTCCCACTGTGATGGACGCACTATATTTAGTGCACATCACCACGGACACGTGAGCTCCAGCCTTGGTACGGTAACTGCCTTCTTAGGGGTCACCCTAGATTTACCCATTGGAAAGCCGCATTGAGTACCATTATTTCGGACAACCGCCCTCAGATAGCTTACCACTACGTAACCAACTTCTGACGCATCACAGGACATGCAATTCGACAAGGTTTGTTGAAAAATGTCCATGGACCATTCATCTAGGCGACACCACGCCGTCTATGGATTCGACATCATTCAACAAACCTTTACAGCGCACCCAATCACATTCTTTTATATCGGAGTCTCAACCGATGCCTTGGTGACAAAGGTCTTGGAGCGATCTGTGAGCCGGAAAGGACATTGGTGCCACCAGTTCCAAGGAATTGTGCGACCGGTTTGAGGGAGGTTGATTTGAAACCAGAAGCAGTTGTCTGTCACATGCCACCCCACGCCCAGAGCTTGCTGGTATTCACAATTGTGAGGTTCAAGGTTCCGGAATTCAATAAGTTTTTCTAACTTAAGTAACTGTTCAAGGGCTTGACTACAGTTAAAAACCCACTTGGCTTGTGTAAACCTACGCAGCCGCAACATCCCTCGAATTTCACCTACCACAGCCCTGGTCTCAGATACTGAGTCGAATGACACTAGGCAGTCATCCACGTTCTCTTGCACTACGATTGCAGTCTTAAGTAAAACCTCTGCTGGTTATCCTCAGCTACCTTTTATAATGCAAAACTAGCACACAATGACGAAGATGTCACCCCAAAGGGGTGGACGTTCAACCCGTAAGTATCTGACAGTATTTAAAATGAGTCAGAACCCCTCCAAAGGATATTTACTGCACCTCGATCACGAAATGGCACTCTCACTCGCAGTAACACCTCTTTAATATCAATGGAAACTGTCATCGGGTGTTTGCGAAGACGCATGAGTACTCCTAACAAACTACTATTCAGGCCCGAATCTTGGAGTAAGGCCTTGTTTAGATAGACACCTCGCTGTTAAGCGGCACATTCAAAGACTGCTCCTACCTTACCGGGATTATTCTAATTGAGCACAGGATGGTGTGACAAGTACCATCTTCGTGTTGTAGTTGTAACACTCTTACTTATGTAGCCCTTCCTGATATGCTCCAGTATCACGGCCGAATAGCGTGCACTGAGCTTTGAGTCTCGCATCAACCATCCCTCTAATGCAGCAGGGCGTTACTCAGCCGTCTCTTCATCGTTGTGCAATACCCGACGATCTTGTCGTCACGGCAAGCCTATCTCATAGTAACCGTCTTTGAGCATTACGCTGCCTCTAGTCATTAAATGCTTGCCTGTCCCCCATAGAAACTCTTTATCCTAATAAGTGCTTCCGTCAGTAAAGTCAAACTCACACCTCACGTAGTCAAACAAACTTTCGTCGTTTACCCCGACGTATGTCATATTGGGAGCGGATTTTCTTGACCGCGCCGAGGCCATGATCGACTTAAAGCATGACAAACACGTAACGAATTATGAAGTGTTTCCATTAGTGAGAAAACGAAAACCCCAGCTTGGACAAATTGAAGCGAACTCACCCATGGCAATACCAACCTGTGACAACCGATTGTTTCATGAATTGATACGCAAGTTTCGAAATCTGTTCACTACGGAACAGAACCCATATGGATATTGTGACTGGATTGAACACGAAATCTTCGATAAGCCGGGCCAATTCCCACCATTCTGCACAAGAAGAAATCCTGTGCACCTGCAGCCGGAAAATGAGCGACAAGTGAAATAAATTTTGAAGGGGAAAATCACTGAGGAAGCTGACAGTCCGTTCAATTCTCCCGTCTTGTTGGTGAGGAGGCTCAGTGGAAAATTCAGATTTTCTGACGACCTCAGTAAACCCAACGAGATTACGGTTAATAAAGTCGTAGCAGTCCCAGCGATGACAGAGATTTTCTATAAGCTACAGAACGTCAGTATATTTACAGTGTTACACCTGCGGTCTGGATATTGGCAGGTTCCAATCAAGCAATCGGAAAGAGAGGAGGAGGAGTGGAGGAAAAGCAATGCCACTTCAAAAGTATGCCATTCGGGTTGTCAGGCGCTCTTTCCACATTAAGACAACTGATGCTGAAGGTCCTAAACGGGTTGAACAATACTGTTGTCTATGAAGACAATATAGCCTTCTACAGCGCGAATGAGACGGAGCATACCGGACACGTTTCAGCTGTATTGCAGAAGATTGAACAGGCCGGCCTACGGATCAATAGTTCAAAGTCTCAACTGGTGAAACGAATTGTAGTACTACTCGGTCACAAGGTCAATCAGAGTGAGGTTCAACCAGTTTCCGAGAAACTGCTGGCGATCGAGGCCATTCCGATACCAACTTCGAAAGGGACGTTGCGACAGTCTCTCGGTCGCGTCGGGTTCTACAGCCATTTCATCAAGAACTTCAATGAACTGCCGGCCCATTGTAGGAAATCCAGAAGAAGAATTGTCTATTTCAGTAGACAGAAAAGGCCAATCAAGCGTTTGTCGGGGTCCAACAACGGATGAAGAAGGGACAGTTAACCCTAAAATTGCCGGTGACTGGACAGAGCTTCGTTGTCGCGACGGATGCGAGCGGTGTAGGAATTGGAGTTTCATTGCAGCAGGAAGGCGGTGTGGTAGAATATGCCAGCCGGGTGCTAAGTCCTGCCGAACGAAACTACCCATCGACAAAGAAGGAGTATTAAGCGATCCTATGAGCATTGAGAAAATGGAAGCCGTACTTGCTCGGCCGACTTTTCCATATGGAGGCTGACCAAAAACTGTTGAAGTGAGTTAAACTAGCGAAGGACCTCCGAGGAAAGCTGACTCGTTGGGCCTTGCAATTACAGGAATACGACTTCACAATTCGCAATGTAGCTGGAAGAGAGGACTATGTTCCAAATTTGCTCTCCCGAACGCAATTTATGGATGAGGTTCACAAGAACATGATTGGAGTTGATAGTATTAAACTGGAGAGCGATCCCAGAAAGTTACAAGCAGCACAGAGGACGGGTACGACAATCCGGGCGGTGACTGACCACCTTTCGTCGGAAGAACAACCGCCAGAAGAAGAGTGGAATCCGAGGGTGAAAGCTTCCAGAATGCACTGGTCAGACTTGCGGTTGAATGGTGCTGAAATTTTAATGCGTCGGGTGCGGGAGGGAATAAGCGTCCCTGTTATACCGGCGGAGTTGGAAGCGATAGTTGTGAAGGAATGTCATCAACCGGCTCAGACGGGATGTCATCGAACTTATGAAATGCTGAAGCAGAGAGCATGCTGACCGGGAATGAAGGACAATGTCAACACTTATATGTGGGGCATGCTGAAGAGCACTAACCACCCCAGTCATTATCCTACACAACCAATTCCGGTCAGTGAAATTTGTGAACTATGGTCAGTGGATGTGATGGGTCCCTTCGCAGTAGCCACATCCGGAAACCAGTACATTATAGTCATGACCGAACATTTCACAAGATGGATCGAAGCAGCCGCTATACCCGATCAGTTTGCAGGTACCGTTTGTATGACGGTGATGGAACACATTGTTGCAGATCATGGAATACCGCGAAGAACATTGGCTGATCAAGGTTCTTGCTTCGAAAGTGAGGCGTTTTGGGACCGTTTGGAGCGCATGGGAATCAAAATAATTTGGACGACGCCATATCATTCTCAATCGAATGGATTAACGAAAAGAAACAATCGCACAATCATCGAGTGGTTGGCGGTGAAAGGAAGGAGCTGGGAGGAAACACTACCGTTCACTTTGTTGGCCCACCGCGGTTCGCCACAAAGGAACAAAGAAGAAGTCGTCGTTCAAGTTAATGTATGGGCGCGTGCCTCGCTGGCCAGTCGTTCAAGAGGTTGGTTAATGGGGAGATTGACGGATGAGCACGTGTGAATCAACGGAAGCGCGGAGAGTGACCAACCAAAACTTGTCGAACGCACGAAAAGTTTTCAAGCCGCAGTCAACTGCAAGGTTATTGGGTCGAAATGCTGTATCTGAACTTGGTTTGAAGGTTAAATACAGAGACTGGCAAAGTCCAGGCGCAACAGAACCCGGATCTCAGAAGTTCCTGGCAAAGTGGATGGGACCTTATGTAGTAGTGGACTGCCATGGCTCAGTAAATTTGAATAAAAAAGAGAAGAATGAACAACGAGTTCACGGAAGCCAGCTTGGTAAATTGTATGGCACCCCGAGCAAAAATGAATGCACACCCGAGGCATCGACGTCCCTGATTGCCATACGCAGATCGTCGACGGAACTAACACATGCTGAACGGCTGTTGCCGTAGCTGGACCAATGTTTACTGAGGGGGATGTTGGTGAGGAGGAGCGATCGTACTATTTAAAGAACATCGCTGCTATTCAGTAGTCGGTGCGAGAGCATAAATTTTGACAACGATATAATCGAAGGAACAATACGAGAAGAAGCATCTGGGTGCAGCATCGCATGAAATGGTTATTAGGACGTAAGGGAACGTAAGGGAACTGAACATTGATATCTGTCGCAACCGCCTGTACTCAGCACCGTATACAAATGAGTGCTTTTGTTTGTTGTCTCGTTGAAACGAATAATCCATGTGTTGCTTTCCCGATGGAAAGCAACCAAAATAGTGCAAAACAGAATTTTGAGGTTCATTTCAAACGGAGTGGATCAGCGAACGCGATTGCCGAATTGTGTCAGAAGGTGGGCCCCACGTGGCCTAGATAGCGAACAAAATTCAACCCATTGAATTCAGCTTGTTGCTACAGCAACACAACCGTTAGCGCTTCTGCAATTATTATCACGGCATACTTTCGCTGCAAAACTTAAGAAGTATCCCATCGCCACTTGTCGCTACAGAATTCTATTGATCACAACCGTGAATATTTTATAAGAACGGCACTGAACGAATAAAACGAGTAGTAACCCCTTCTGAATGACACAAATCTCCGAAACAAGAGTACTTATGGAAACAGACTTCTGATGGACAGTGGGTTCAGTTGCCAGTTGTTTTGCGAAATCAAACGGAGTACTTGCCTGTATCTATAGAACTAATTGACTCTGTGACAGTGTGCGCGCGCACGGATACTTTGGATACCCATGCTGATTCATATCCTAGTAATGGTTTAATATATGAGCATTCTGACCGTGTTGTCGTGTTCTTCGAGTTAGGTTCATCCAAAAACTAAGTGAACAGGTTTGAAGGCGCTGCGAATGCCGGTTTAGCTTAATAACATTTTTCAACTTCCACCTGCTAGTAGCCTGAAGCCTGGTTCAGGGTGTCGAGTGCGTGGATCCGCCAAGTGCACGAAGGGAGTCACCAAATCTTGGTAGTCAGAAGGCGCTTATTTGTTCAGTCGGTCGAGCTTTTTATCGTTGACTAGGGATCATAAGCCATCGATGTATTCTTTCATTAGGAAGACCATGGCATTACGACGAGAACCAGAGGAATGGATTTCATAGTAGTATTGCATGTAGTAGTGGACCGCCGTGGCTCAGTCTATTTGATTAAGAATGAGAAGAATGAACATCGAGTTCACGGAAGCCAGCTTGGTAAATTGTATGACACCGCGAGCAGAAATGAAAGCACACCCGGAGCATCGACGTCCTCGAGGCCGGCAGGGAGATAATCGAAAGCACGAAGAGAACTTGAAAATCTTTTGTTGCTGCTGTTCAGAATGCTGCCGGTTATGCTTGTCGGTGCATACTAGTAAGCCTGGGCGCAGGAATGGTCCAAAACAGGAACTAGACACTCAGACTATCACAATCTTTGACTGTGCCAACTGTGACTGCAGCTTTCCCACCAAAATTGGTTTCAGTCGACACAGAATTCATACACATACCTTCGAACGCAACCACCAAAACTCCTGCCTAGGAAAACCACTGGGTCTAATTGGTCTCAGCAAGAGTCAGCCTATCTTATCAAATGTGCCAATGCACCGACTCCTTTGTGCTCTACTCGACGCAAAATTCATCCTCGGTTCCTGTTACATTCGCCAGGTTGTATTCTGGGGAGCATTCGGACTCGTCTGTATGCGCTGAATTGGCAGAGGATTACTGTCCTCACTGTCGATCTAACCACCGTGTCACAGACTAACACGACATCGGATATTAGGTCCAACGCTGCTGATCACTCTGAGTGGTTTTCCTGTTTGATCCAAACAGTGATTACCCAACTGGAGTACAATTGCGAGGCTTTCCTTCACAGCGATGAACTATTAGCTATTGCCAGCGATCTTCAGACAGATATTTTCACAGTGATGCAAGCCAAATCGCTGTTGAACATGCATGCTTCACTAGCTTTTCCGTACACCTGGCGATTTGTCACTCTACGCTGTACCACCATCGTAAGAAGGACGCTGCGTTTGCAGTTTATTCTGGAAACTGGAGAACTGCCTATACGATGAACCGCGGCCTCCTGGATAGTTTCAACGAATACTGGTCCGAGGTACTATCGGCTCATCCGCACGTTGATGAGCGACCATCTCGCACGATTCTGCTTCCGAGCTGGTCTCTGGTCGACCCGATCACTCGAGAAAAAGTATCATGCACCTTGAAGCACATGGGAAACACCGCTCCGGGTTTGGACAAATTGTTTCCCAAACATTTGAAGCGCATGAAAGCTGGTACCTTGACCGGATAGTTCAGCCTGTTCCTGCTAACCCAAGGTTGTCCAAACCACTTATGCCGCTCTCGCATTACGCTTGTACCCACGGTGAACAATCCTTTATATCTCTCCGAGCTTAGACATATCGCCGTATCTTCAACGTTGATATGTTGTTTCCACAAGATATTGGTCGACTGTTTGAATACGCACCTGGAACTGGCCGCTCTTCGGTTTGCAATCTTGCACTGTGACGGTTGCCTCGAAGAGACACAACTGTTTCATGCGTTGCTCCGGTTTTTACGTACCACGTCTTCAAGTTTATGTGCTGCTTTCATCGACGTGTCCAAAGCGTTCGATTCTATCTCACAAGATTCGATTATCAGACTGGCCCGAGCTTTCGGTGGTCCTTCACCTCTAATGCATTACATTGCCGATTCCTATCGGAATGCTTACGCCACAGTTAGTGGCTCCGTTCTCTGTTCGCAGCGTGGTACTTGCCAGGGTGATCTACTGTTCCTGTTTCTATTCATCACGAAAGTGGATGGAGTGCTGGCTCTATCTCGACCGGAGCTTGGAAACCAGTTCCACGATACATTGGTTAGCTGTTTTGCTTACGCCAACTATCTGGTTCTTCAAGCTGACAATCCTACGCTTATCTCAGAGAAGCTTGCAACCACTGATGCTGCTCTGGAACTATCCAGGCTGAAGATCAACACGCAAAAGACTAAACTCATGGTCATCCCTGGTGACCACAAACACAACACAATGGATTTTTCTAACGGGTCAATTCACTTCGGACCGTAAATTATCCACTAATTAAGCGCCTCTGACACGGTAACCTATTTGGGTATCTGCAATACCGCAAGTGTCCCGAGATTTGCTCTCAAGACAAACAAAAAGACGCGGTACAAAAAAGTGCTTTGTACCGCTTCAAAACGTGTGCGACAAAAGCGAAAATGTACAAAGTATTTATAGAGGGTATAGTGTTCAAAAAACATTTCGAAATCATGAGATAGAACAGTTACCGAGAAAAAATAGTTGGAGTCACTAATGAACATAGCGGAATAACGGTGAAACTAATCGAGGTCACCTCTCGGCCGCTCTGAACGGTTCCGCTGATTAGGATAGAATCAATGGGTTCTTTTTCTCGAGGACGGAGGCTGTTTTGGACGGAAAAAAGTAGACGTCCTAACACTCCTATAATGCCGCCATTCAATCCGTCATGCATACTTTAGGCTGTGGTGTGA
>JTDE01008056.1:3602-19437 GCA_014338405.1 Paragonimus skrjabini miyazakii | reverse complement strand
CACCACGGATTGTATCTATTGGATACTACATTTGGTGTAGTGGGATTCTAAATCAAAGCAATTTATCGAACTATTGTGAGTCAATCGTTTCCATTTTCATCACCTTTTTGATCTTGTGTTCATACCTGAATTTTGTATAGTGTTTAGATCCACTACAAGACAAACGTCAATGTACAAATCGATTTGAGTCCACGAGGTTTGAATTAAACTCCATCATAGAGTTAATTAGATTTTTCGAATTATGTAGATGCTGTGTATGTGTATGAGGTGGGGGGTAGAATTGAGCACTTCTTTTTTAAGTTAAATTTTCCTACACCTGATGAAACTAGAGAATTGTGTTTCATGTTTCTCATGCGCATCAACTACCTGATACAGCTTCTACATTTCCAATGATAGTAGACTTCTGACGTGTTCAGCGTAATGTGTCAGTAAGCCAGTAAGTTCTTTAACCTTTGGCACGCATAGCTTTGCATTGTGTCTGCTAAATTCTGTCAATCAGGTTATTGCTCACGGGCGGTGCATCGTTGTCAAAAAATTCCTTTATAAACCGCTTTACAATGTCCCCGAGCATTGGTGATGAACTTTCGAGAAATTGAAACGGTCCACTGCTGCTACCTTTAATCAAAAGAAGTGTTGGACTGAGGTGAAATCAGTTCTTTTTCTCCTACCTTCACACAAATTTTGTGGCAAACTCAGGCGCTGACACAGTGATCACGATCACTGTGGCACACTGTTTTAAAGACAGGAACATTGTTTCACCGCCTACCAGAATCGTGTATACATCTGCTGATCACGGAAACTTTTGGCCAGTTACTGATGCCTCACTGTTTCATAAATATGCCCTAATATTTCCGGTTTATGGAATGACAAATTTGTTGAACAGCTCGTTTACACAAACAGACATAGATAGGTCGTGGAGTATAAGGTTATCTACGATATGACAATGTATATATGAATATATATGCTATAACTTTCGTTCAGGCCTTTCAACAAATGTTTCTCATGCATAAACAGCCTCCTTGACCGTATCATTGAATCCGTGACCAAATGGTGAGTGTTAGTGTGTACGTGTTTCAATCTCTGCTGACTGCTTTGGTAGTCACCAGTTTCAGGGACAAACTGACAGTTTCCCTACACTCCGATAGAATAATGTTAATCCCTTTGTGGACAGTTTGTAAGTGATTGGTAGTGATGTTTGTTGACGCTTAACTTTCTCACTCTGAGGCTTCTTCCGACTACGTGGGCTAGTTGCAAATCTGTTCCTCCACCCTCACATACTTAGTATAGGCATTTAGTGTTTAACAATGGCGACGTCACCATCTGCAGAGTTGTTCAAAATGTATTCAAGTGACAATTCGGTATCAAATCAACTCAAATTGGTATATGCGTTGATGTACGTGATGAGCGAGTCGGGTGAGGCAACCAAAATTTAATCCCATTTTTAGCACCTGTCAAAACGTCTTACTTGCGTATAATCAGTAGTACATTGTTCATCTCGAATTTTTGGACCAGTTCAACTGGTTCCATGGGCATTAACAGAAAGTCGTGCATAAATTCCCATTTTCCTAGAATTTAATTTTTGTTTGGTGCGTACCTGTTACTCATACACTGGACGAACCTGTCATTATGGCATATACAGCCGATTGACTCGCAGTTCACATCTGATTAGGTCAGCTGGAAATTTTAAGTCGTACTGTCGGTAAGACTAAATGGTATCAGTTGGCGCACAAGGTATTGTGGCGGGCACTGCCAAGCTGCCCACGACTATATTTGCTAACTCCAAGTGGATAGTTTCGAATCAATCGAATCAACCGAGCGTTTTATCCTCAGTGGTACCTCATGAATTCTCTCTTTCTAATAATTAGTGTACCTGATTTGATCGCATCTGTTTTTCTCTTTAGAAATATAAACGTTCTATCGTGGTAATATTTGTGTCTAATTACCCAACTTTCTACAGATCAGGAAACGTATGTAGTCAATAGCGAAGCTGTACAACGATTTCAGGCTCGCGTAGGTGACTTCTATGAGTGCGTCTCTGTTACAAATATCACAATGACCGGAGCAAATGCCACAAGATATGACAACACCACAATAAATTTCCCACCTCATTGGTTGCCGTATGATAAATCCTGGAAACCGGGGCTCAGTGTTGTCCTGTCGATAACGGATGTGAAATCCCAAGCGTTTGCTGATGTGAATGTACCTGAATTTGCCGGAGCCAGTGAGTTTGCTGTATGAGTTGTTCGACTAGATATAAATCTGTCTTAAGTGAAGAGCAATATAATCCTTGCTTTAAATTTCAATTTCATTTTTGTTACACCATACTTTCATCTCATGCTTCTTCAATTAACATTTAGATTTACATAGGCTTGTTGTCAAACGTGAGAGTGAGACAAAGTTAACAGCAATTTTTTCACGCTTCTGTAGTTTCTTTTCTACAATGTATGCCTCGTTTAAAAGCTTGTTCAAAATTTGGTTATTGGCTATAATTCCTTGACGAGCACGTCCCAGTAGGCCTCCTTCCTGCTTAATTGCGTTGTGGGAAAGCATACAGCTGCTATAACATTCCATTCTTCAAAACACCGCACTGCAATCACTATGTGTTAACTAAAAGATGATCGACATTATTTCACCCTGTAAGTGTGTTTATCTTACGCATGCACACAATTCCAATTAGAACAGAATCAGAAGCCAAGTGATATATATTGTAATTCCAAAATAATTATGGACCGGATATCTATTTGATTGCGGTCTACTCTGAAACTAACAAAAATAAACAGAGCAGCCGGTCAAAGAAATTGCAAGCAGTTCATTGGAGTTTATAGTGTTAGAAAACAGCAAGCTTTCTCGAACGGGTTAATTTGCAAATTCCTGACATTCACTACTGTTAAAATTACGAATAATATTAACTGATCGATCATTCAAACAAACGGTTGTTCGGAAAAGCATAAAGTCCACAGTGAGCAAAGTGTTGCACATTTGGATGAAACAGCGTTCAGTTGCGACCATGGCTTCCTACAGCAAACGAATGCGTAAGACAAGCATGTAAAAAGTGTAGGACATTACAGAAAAACACGTCTTCTGAATGATTGAATAGGCAGTCTGTCGTAACTCAGTACCAGTCACAGATTTGTGTAATAACTATTAATTTGTATGTACATCTGGTGTGTTATTCACAAATACCTGTCTTTATTAACAGTTTTTCCAAGCTGCTTTTCTTGTGTTTTTTCCAGATTGCCTGATAAAAACGAAGTCGAAATCAACTGAAACGCTAATATGTCCTGATTCTAACCATCAAACAAATATTACACCTTTCAAGTGAATTCATCATGGGGAAATAGTCAGAAACCAAAATTCACATCACCACCAATGTGTGCAATAAAACAGGGTTAGGTCATTGTTAATTTCAGATCGTGAGCTGTAAATAATGTCACTGTGGACTGGCAGTAGAACGACGCTCGTCAATCCAACCACTGTCGTAAATTCCAGTTTAGAAAGTAAGATATGGAACTTCTTGACCAGAGATACTAACGTTATCATTTTTTTGCTGCGAGCGAATGTATTAATAAGTTGAGCGGCAAATATTTTACAATACTGCCTCCATACGAAAGAATCAGAAGAAAGCTACCCTATATAGTTTCATTCATCTGACGGATCATTACAATGACCATATGTGTCTCACAAGATGGTATGCCAGTTAGGTCCTAGCGACTACTCAACTGACTGAGGCGTGTTCTGCATCCAGCTATCTCTACTGTCTTATTTAATCCGCTCAGCATTCATTCACGATTCTTGTCTGTTCCCTTTTAAATAAAAATATTGTGTTATAACCATAAATATTAACAGCTGTCTTCCTTCCTCTGAAGATTTAGTATCACCCCCTCTCTTCTATCTTTAGAAAAGTCTGAATTACCTCTTCACTATAATATAGTGGACTACTGAAGAAACACCCCAGTAGTATGCTTAGATTTAGCAATGGTAAATTGGTGAACTCGTGATCACATGATAGTTAATCAACAATCGTTTGTACTTGACGTAGTCGTTCCACAAGTAATGGACATTTTGTAGCAATCAAGTGAGTATTGTTGAGCGCTGTGTTATATTAATTAATGGCGTTTAGCATAGGCATAATTTTAGGTGATAACCGCCCACTGAAAACAGCAACACAGTTACTCTGTTAGTTCCGATTATTTTGTTCTTCTATTTACTTACTTCTATTTACTTACCTCAACAGTGACATTGAGGTTAAACTCATCGTCCTGTTACTGGTACCTCATGTTCCCGCATGTAGTTGATTGCAATTAATAGAGTTCGAAAGTTCCTCATCTCTTACTACCATAATATTTGTCTTATTCATCACAAAATCTGGATTTCCGCTAAACGCCTATATGGCAGTAGATGAGGCAACACGTGACATCAGTAAAGAATCGTACATGAACTACAGAGTTTGCTAAATGTCTAGCATTTGTTCAACCGCAATTGTACGATTACTTCGGTTATATTAAGACTCGTTTCATTCTAAACCGAAATCTGTTTATAAACGGATGAACAAAGTATCGAAGCAACCCATAATTTGCATTTCTAAGAACCGTGATCACGATCTAGCCAACATTTTAACTAATCAGTTTAGTAAACTGAATAGCTATGTCCATTCTTCCAACGTTGTAGCCTTGATGACCAGGTCTTCAGCTTTGTGGCTTAAATTCATCCAACAGTAACGCATAATGTGTGTAACCCGAACCATAAGGTTAGATTTCAATGTTGTTCACTGTTTTACAAACTTCACGTGTCTGTTCCGTCTTACTCAATCACACAGGTGTTGTTGGCTTGGGAGATACGTCCCAGGACGGAACTCTGTCTTTTGTGATTGGTCTATCAATCTGCGCGTTGGTCGTGCTCGTTCTTCTTGGACTGGTGATGAATCATTTGCGCGATGAGGATCGATCGTTCAGGGTGGTAGAAAACCTGGATTAACCAATCCTCACACCGTCTGCTTTCCAGGCAATCCTAGTAGCCCTGAGCTGTTTATTCAGCCATACGTTCGCACGTTCGTTCAGTATTTATCTCACATCGTCCCAATCGTTGTCCGGTGCTAGTCACCATTGCAGTCATCACCTACATACGTTCGTTCACATCCAACTAAGACCTTCTTAGTGACATTGTTCGACACAGCGAACAATTTTCATTCCGGTTGTCGTTTCGTTCTGCATTTTCATCATTGGTGGGCAGGCACAAACTGTATGACGCGCAACCCCTTCAAAACATTGTGACACATCTTGCTCAAGCCATTCAGTTGTTCCATTACTCGTATAATAATCATGTGGTTTAGTGTGTATGTTGTTTACAAACACTCGTCTTCTGCTGTCATACGAAAGCTTTCCGTTCGAAAACCTTTAGCATCTAATATCTTCACAGTGCGCATGAGATATCTGAGATTTCAAGAGCAAACATTTGTCTACAGTGGTTACCGACTAGTAGAAAACTTCGCTCAATCTTATCATATTGTATCAGCATATCATATTATTATATCATTTTATCAACAATACAATTTTAATTCTCATCCATGGCGTCGGTGGATTCCAGCGTGAAGTGATCGAAAAATCCTGTTTGAGCAGTCAGTTTGCTGGATCATTTGGTGGATTCCATATGACGGTGTATTGGGCCGGTAAATGATTGCAAACGTGCAAGTCCTAAGCTTTCGGCGTGTACCGTGGCTCAGCTGGTAGAGTACTTGCCACGTCCTGGCAAGCTGTTCTTGTTGCTGGTCCGAATCCAGCCGAATATTAGATTTTCCGTAGTCGGGTCTCTTCTAAACTGTTGTGAAAGCAAAAGACGCTTGGCCTGCGAAGTTGTTTATTACATGAAATTTCATAACTAGAACCACGAACACCTAAACTCATTTGTATAGCTCATGGGCATTCACATACATTGAGAAGCAGTACACTGTCATTCCCCTTGTGTTATGTCCCTCATAGTGCGTACACACTATTCCAGTAGTCACTTTTGCTTCATCGTCTTCCTGGCGTTAAAACTTGTCTTTAGTTACCGAATGCACGCACTATACTACTCACAAACGAGGCTGCCTATTATACAACAAAAGTATCGGGGTTTCCGAATTACTTATCACAATGGAAAACTTTGAAATTCGTAATTTGTACCTCAACCTCAAACTCAAGCCTTAGGTTTGGTGACCAGCTGTAAATTTTGTTAACAGGTTGATTAATTACAGGACTTATCATCCTTGGTTTTCAAAAATGAAACTTAGTCCACCTGATGAGTAGTCAGCGAAATGGCTAACTTCGAAGTTGGACATCACTCACATTTGGTGCCGGCTTTTATATTCTAGTAAGCTTTCTACCCAACCTTTTACAACTGTGATCTGTTTGTTCTAAACAAGATTCGAGTTTATTTTACCTCTGTTCGAATTACATCACAACTTTGTTAATCAACGTTTGCACACACACAAACTTGGATGAAGAACAAATTTGCTGGTGCACAGAAATGGTTACGTCTGTAAGAACAAGAATGGGATAAGTATACACAAGTAATGTTAACGTATTTTGCACATCCTATGATGTTTTATAAATGTTCACCGCGTCAGTTGTGCTATGAAGAAAAAGGAGCAGAGCTAACATTACTGTACGACAGCTTTGACTCAAGAAAATGAAATTACTCCAAAGGTCTTGGTGAAACAACAACTTTTTCTGCATGCACGTATAGTGGAACATATGATGAATGAGTGGGCAACGTTGCAACGCTGTATACAATTATTAATAGTAATTGTTCACAACAAATTCCACCACACCAGATCCGATGCAGACTAGAAAAAATGTGTTTTGCAAAGCAGAGAAGCTCCAGCGAATTCGGCTTCTCTCATATGCTAAATGAATGCTGCCATAGTCATACTACGATAATGATGACTATGCTATGGTAGAAAGTATGGTGCGAGTAGATGAAGTGGTGTGCTGATTCAAACAATTGGCAGCAAATATGAAGCATGAAAATAACGTGTACAGCGAGACTAACAGAAAGACAAACTTTACACGTATTGCACGTCTCGTCGTTATAGAAAAAGTTGACGAAAACTCGACACTAATCTCTACAATTTTGCTATATTTTATGAACAGTTCAGTTAAATACAATACACTTGTATTGTATTTTACTGAACTAGGGATACCGTCGGTCAGTCTGCCATGCAATATGTAAAATACTTCCAAACAGTGGTTTACACTGTACATAAGGTAGTAGAAATTTTTGCCTGCCTTCAGCTTAATACGTGTGCTCATATTTGTTTGCTTGTACATTTGTTGGCATATGCTCACCAGTACCCAAAATAAAACACATTTCCGAGTTGCTTACGCGCTCGACACCTGGATTCGTAGTCCTTGTAGTCATTCTTACGCGTCGATATTTCATAGCGGTTTACAAGAACAGTCATAATTTTCACAAAATGTATTTCTACTTACCCTTATTTCTACTGGTTCTTGTTCCTTACACGTGGAACCCGTCAACCTATTGCAAATAAGCACTAAAGTATTTCGTTTGAGTTACATTTCATCCAAACTTTTGATTCCTCGATGTAATTTGTGATGCTAGTAGAACGGGCTATTAAATACGAACGCGAAATTTCCCATAAAAATGAATTCAGTTTCCAATGAGTCGTACTCTGATGGACTACAATCAACTATCATTCTATTTTATAGTTCTTTTGAAAGTGTATGCCTCGTTATCTAACTAACTGATGAATTCCGAATCGTTCTTGTTCGGAACGTGTACATTTGTAATGACAAAACACTCTGAAAGTGGTCATCGAATCCATACCTGTCATATCGCCAAATGTGTGCAATTGGCAGACTGCAAGGTGTAAATTGAACTAAGGGCATTAGGCAAGGAATACGTTGAGCTGGATATACGATGATCCAATTCGGCTTAGTGAGACATTGCAGTCGACAGGTTAGTTATTCACTTATTTCGCTAAAAAATTCGAGGAGATTTGAAACTATCAACAATTCGTGAGAATGCGTCCAATGTAATGTGGTGAGAACGAACGATCGCAATACACTGCGCACACCACTACTAGTCAGTAGTGGGGCAAAAGCGTGGGTTTTTACATTGAAGTAGCTGCAGGAAAAATACAGGAAGAAACATCGACCTGCGGCATCACATAAAATGGTTTTCGGTATAAACAGGAACTGAGCACTACAGTCTGTAGCAGCCGTGACATTTTGGGATCAGTAACTTACACAGAGGGGTGCTTTTGTTTCAGTTCAGTTCAGATCACAGGACTTGAGGCTAGTAGCCGGTTGATGTCCAGTTTATTGCACCAGTGAGCTCAGATGATCTCACCGTGCTGTGGCAAATGGAGAAGAAAAACTTCCCTTCAACAGTGTCTTGGAATCTTCAGTGGTATGTAGAACACAGTAGATTATTGAAAGAGCAGCGAGAATATCTCTGGTCAAATCCTCAACAGGACCATGCAAGCGATCTATTGGGTGCCAAAGGTTGAATGATGGAGGGAAGCGGGATTGGAATCACCGTCAGCAATCATGGTATACTCAGATTAAAAGACAGGATCAAAGCCAATGCTAGTGCTACCATATCTCCATCAGACTCCTGGATGACAGAATAAAAAATACTTTCTGGCTTTGATAAAAGAACAGCTGAGAAACAAATAACTAATAAGAAGTCCTACACAAACTGTCAATAACTGGTAGGAAAGAAGTGGTGAGAAGCATTGGAAAGAGATGCAGATAGAGGAAAGAGGGAGGGTGGCCACCAGGTTATGTAGATCCTGGTCACCTTATCACTCCGTATCCGGAAATAATGCCAACCGACAAGCATCGAACTTACGCTTCAAGTCGACAACCGTGTTGGCCAACACCGCCTCGGACGGTAGTTTATTCCAATTGTTCACAACTCCATATGCGAAAAAGTTGGCCGGGATTTGAGTCTTAGTTCTTTCCTTCACAATCTTCAACTCGTGCCCTCTCAGCGATGAGTTTTGGTTGCGAGTAAACAGCTGCTCCCCTGCCTCCGATAATCCACCTAGGATCTTATAAACTTCGATGAGGTCTCCCCTTTTTCGTCTTCTTTCTAACGGAGAAGAGATTAAAATGCTTAAGTCTGCTATAGTAATCCATTCCCCGAATTTCTACAAAAAAACTTCGTAAACCTACGTTGCACCCTTTCTAGGACCTTAGCACCCTTGACCAAATAAGGACACCAGGCCTGCACACAATACTCCAGATGCGGTCTTACGTAAGCCTTATATAGGGGCACAAGAAGGCTGGGTTTTCCGGAGTCCACTCTCTTCTTCAGTTGGTAGAGCGCCCGATTTGCTTTACGGGCTGCAAACATGCACCGAGTTGACACCTTGAAGTCTCCAGTAACCTGTATTCCTAGATCCCTCATCTCGGTAGTTCTTTGAATGCGCTCACTTGTATCAGACTCTCCTATCCACCTAAGAGAGCCCTCGGTCTCTACCCCCGTAAGTTGTCTACATTTCGCAAAATTTAACGAGAGTTCCCAGTCAACTGTTCACTGATGAATTTGTCGAGGTCTCGCTGAATCAAAGATTGGCTCGAGCATTCCACGAGTTTTGCATCAACCGCGAACATGTGGCAGGGACTGCTGATCCTCTTCGGCAAATCATTTATGTATATCAGGAACAGCAGGGGACCTAATACTGACCCTTGGGAAACACCACTGGTGGTAGGTGCAGTGTGTGACTTGGAGCCCTCTACCTACACATAGATACTCCTATTATGCAGGAACTCCTTTACCCGCGCAAAAACACCCGGAGATATATTAAATGCTTCCAATTTTAACATTAAAAATCTGTGATTTACGGAGTCAAAAGCCTTTCTAAAATCCAAGTAACAGATCTCAACATAATCCCCCTTTTCAACCCTCAGAGTAATCTCATCTAAGAAAGCCAGTAAGTTAGGAAGGCAAGATCTTTTACCAACAAAGCCATGTTGCTGAGCCGCCACCAGTCTATGTTTGGTGACGTGTTGCACTATCTTATCCCTTAAGGTCCGTTCTAGCACCTTTAATACAACTGACGTGAGGCTCACAGACCTGTAGTTTGAGGCCTCTTCCTTGCTGCCTCCTTTGTGTATCGGTGTGACGGGTAGTTCGGCTTCACCAAGCGATTTGTTAAATAAATCAGCTAAAAGAGCAGCTAATACATCCACATGTAATTTTAGAATTGCAGGGTGAATGTCATCTGGGCCCGCTGCCTTCGTAGCATTCATTTTGGCCAATTGACACCGCACCTCTCCAGCAGTAACTACCACCTCGTCCATAATGGGTACATCGAGCGCGAAGTCAGCGTGCGGTGACCTGCCACCATCCCTCGTATGCACCCTCTCAAAGAGCTGGAGCAACTCGTGGGCCTTCTCTTCATTAGTGGACGCGTTCTCTGCTTGGTTGTTAATGATGCACCCAACGGACACTAGGAAGGAGGCTTTTGGCTGGACTTAATCATAATACGCCTTTGGGTTTTGCATGGCTCGTTGAGTCAAGCTCTCCTGATATGCCAATCGGCACTCCCGCTGAACCTGGCTAGCCCTGCGCTGCGCCCATCTGTACTCCAGATAAGACATATGTCCGCCTGTGAGTTTGAATCTCCTCCAAGCCTTACGCTTCATGGTTTGAGACTTGCTCGCTCTGCGCTTCCACCATGGTGGTTTCCCGCGGCGGATAGCCCTCCGAAGTGGAGCAAACTTAATAGCCAATTCCAGTAAATTGGTTTTCAGCTTGGTCCAAATCATCTCAACATCGTTATCCTGCCCAAGTTTTGACCATGCTTGTAATTCCGCCGCCTTGGTCATTTTGTCAATGTTAATTCCCCTGTAGGCCCGACGCCATTTATCCGGGGGGTTAACAGTCGCTAACGCGAATGTCAGCTTAATGACCCCATGATCGCTTTGACCAACAGGATGTCCGACCCCAAGGTTTTCTATTTCATTCGGATTCCTAGCTATCACCAGGTCCAGCATAGCTGGTGTCTGGCCAGGTCTTCATCGGGTGTGTTGGTTTACGTGCTGAACCAGGGTCTTGGTGTGTAGGAATTTAAGAAGAGATTCTCCGAACGACCCTCTCGGTGCATGCTTCTCTATCTAGCCAACTTCGGGTGCGTTGAAATCTCCCAGGAAAAGGATCTTCTGTGCTCGGCATGCATGATCACTCAGTAATGACAACAGCTTATCATCCTCGACTTCTGTCGCCAAATGACTCTTGTCATGTTGAAACGCATAACCCATGTGTTGGTTTCCCGGATAAATAACTCCTGCGCTATACGTACTCTTGGCTCACAAAAGTTAGTATGTATCAGCGATTCAGTTACAATTTATAAAAATGCAGATGGTCTAATAAACTTTTTCTGCATAGCAACTCCTTTTGGAACTGTTCCATCACAAGTGGCCAGTGCATCAGATGCCATCAACTTGTTTATCCGTCCACTCTTAATTCATACATGCAGTAACCTAGAATATTCAGTTTCCGACGAACACTGGTGGGTTCATTAATCGGGCTTATTGTTTTCTGCAAAAAGTGACTGTAAATCTGAAGGATATTAACCGACATCTGAATGTGACGCAGGTTTCACTTCCACGGATGATACATATGCTAAACTGCCAGTACGTTGCAAAAGGATCAAATAAATTTTCTTGTGAGTTCCACTATTTATTTGACAAAAGTAGTCCGTTGTCTTCCGCTAATAATGCTTCAGATGATCAATGCCTGTACGGTATTCAGCCATTTAATAATGAAGCCATTGAATATACTTGGTTGATAAGGAATACTTGTGCCAATGATTTATGATGTTTCAACAAGGTGATTTTGACAGTGATTCATACAGCAGAGTGAATTCATCAACGGATCATATTACAAGTATTCTGTGTTAAAATAACCATTCCTTGATTATCCTGTCTGTTGGGTGTGCCTCCTCAGCATCAGCTAACAGAAACTTTACAAGCTACTTCAAACGCAGAATGTATCATTTTCATCACTAAAAGATGCATGTGAAATAAAAATTAACACATACTGATTACCTTATGATTTGTGTGGCAGTGATAATCAATAGTATATTGTCACACGTTTCAAAAGCGTTTGAAGACCCAGTTAGGATAATTTCCTATCACTAGCAACTTCTGACCATGATTCATTTTTTATTTCCTCTAACTAACCTAAAGGTACCAAACAGGTTCCAAGGAAACCTGTCTGCACGTAACTGTTCGGAAGAAATATCAACCTTAAGTAATCATTATTAAGGCATATTTCCAGATATTGGTCTCTTACAAATTCGACGTAACAGAAGCAGAGGTTGGTGTGTTGTGATAGTTGTGTTTTGTCTTCACAAACGAAGTGAATGGCGAGTTTTACTGATAAATTATTAGCACCTCTCTTTAACTAGTTACGTTCATTCGCAGACTTTACTTACAGCGAGTAATGGGTTTAGTTAGCGATTTGGTGCACGATAAATATACTGATCAGAGTCCATGTGGATTCAGTCGCCACTGGTGATGAGCACAGAAGTAATAAAACGACCATTTTTGCAAGCGCTTCATATCTGAATTCATTTACTACAGTAAAGTCGGCGTAGACGTAAAAACTCTAAATCATGTACATGTCAACAAAATGTTTCATTCGCCCTCCCTAAACATGTGAAGCAGAAGAAACCTTCCAGTGGCGTCTGATGTCATGGGTCATGTGTTAGTGAATGTAAACTAACTCTCTGTTCTGTTAGCGTTGATTTCCTGGGAGTTAAAGGCTATCGGAAGATGTTATTTCAGTGTGCTTCCAGAAACGTCCGTCCCGACGGTCATGGACACAGCCACTCTTGTTTTCTGCTCCCGTTTAGTCGTTACATATCTCCATATCTTTATGTTATTTTGTGGCTGGAAGAATACGTTTTTCCTTGTTTTACCACCTATTGCAGGTGCTTCTTAGTTTTACACACAATGCGGCAAAAGCTAGCGTGCAGTAGAAAAATTAACCACGGTAGATGTTGACATTAAATAACGGGCAAAGTCAAGAACTGAGCTCATGGAGAATGAACGATGTCCATGAAATGTTCTACGTTATTCGGGAGTAGTCAAGGTTTTCTGAGATCAGTTGATGTTATGAAGAAACTGAGCTTTATTACATCCCATAATGGAGTGCTTCAGCAAAGAACCAACCGTCCGTGCTGTCTGAAGAACCAAACTAACGCGTATTGTAGGACTTCTTCACAACTGTGTTGCATTGACTCTTTCATCATGTCACACAAACATGTACAGTGTGGTCTGATGCAATATTTACGCGTAATTGGCCAAACGAAATACAGCGCAATAAAACATCACAGGTTCTTCTCAGATCGTCCGAGGCGAACTTTGATGCTGGAATCCCAGTAAACACGTGGCCGACTCGGCCAAGTTGGCCACGCGTGGGCCAGGTGTTGGCCTATCTTCTCTACTCCACTGACCAACCAAAGGTGAGAAACTTCGGTGAATGACACGTTGTCATGGGATATCTGTTGTGGTTGAATAATGATTATGAATAATTAAGGAATGGCATTTTTCACTGCAAAAGATAGATATTTGACTGCGGAATAGGTGGTTGCCAATTGGGGGTAAATTTTGTTTATCCAGGCTACTTCGATAGCTCTGGGTCATTTGATTTTCACGTGCCTCTGGTTTGGTCGGTTTTTAGACTGTTGTTTTTTTTATGACGTTTTACGGACAGTCTTAGATAACAGTATGTCATGTCACTTTGAATGTTTGTGTGACATAACCTACTTTTATTGTTAAGTGTAAACATGCTACAACTTAACCTGAAGACTAAGTTTCACCCAAGTGTTTCGTTATTTGTTCTTCATATTACCTGAATCCATCTGATTAATAAACTTTTGACGCACCATGAGTTCCGAGCGAAAGATATATTGTCATACCACTATATATCGTCGAATACGGCGGGAAAGTCTACCAATTGACATCAGTTTTGTCGGTGTTTCCTCCATAACCTTTCCTGTCACCTTGGACAATGAAATTATTCCATCAGAGAAACCTGGTAGTCCTTTATTTTGTTACGTTTATTTTTAATTGAAGATGACGAAGATTACCAGGTAGCGAAGGACATGTGTCTAGTCTCATCTGTTGAGGCGATACGCAATCCCCAAGGTTCATGTGGGTTCTGTGGACAACATATTTGGTTGTTACAGTAAATACTACGGTAATAGCCTCATCCATTCTTGACGCAATGAG
Source organism: Paragonimus skrjabini miyazakii (assembly GCA_014338405.1). Classification (NCBI taxonomy): domain Eukaryota; kingdom Metazoa; phylum Platyhelminthes; class Trematoda; order Plagiorchiida; family Troglotrematidae; genus Paragonimus; species Paragonimus skrjabini miyazakii. The sequence continues at coordinate 5,191 of JTDE01008056.1, read as the reverse complement.
ATTATTCTCCATTCACGCGAAGTCCCTTACGGCCGCTGATCTGAAGCTGCTTATCACGTTATTGAAGCCGCTCGTTCCTGAATTGTTTTTAGCTCCGAGAACTGTGCACAACCTTCCAAGAACGTGCCCACAGAAGATGCTTCTCAATGGTTCGTACGTGCACATTAGACTTCACAACTACCTACAAATTGTACATAAAAGGCGTCAGCTCAGAGACGGTGGTCGCTTAACTTTGCAAGTTAGCGTCGATGGGCTGCCTCTTTTTGATTACACAGGCACTGAGATGTGGCCTATACTTGGTCGTATTATTCGACCGTTTTTTAGCTGTTCATTTGTGATTGGTTCTTACTGTGGCGGTGGCCATCCGGAGCCTTCAGACGTATATATGGGTGATTTTGTCACAGAGACCAAGGATATTCTGACGAATGGAGTCTACCTAGAAGCGCTCGGAATAACAGTTTTTGTAACGCTTCAGCCCATTAGTTGTGACACAACTGCTGGTTGCCTGATACGGAAAGTCAAAGGTCACAACGGTTACCGCGGCTGCGACTAGTGTACACAGAGAGGTGTGTACTATGAAAGAAGGAGAATGGCTTTTTCGGTATCTGTGAGAGAACTAAGGACGAGTTCCTGTTTTCGGTAACAACTGGACGATGAACATCACATCGGTTTAACTCCTTTAACTGGACTCCCTACTGACATGGTGTCACAATTCCCCCTTGACTCCATGCACTAAGTATTCCTGGAAGTTGTTCAGCGCTTGGTTAGGGTTTGGCGTCTATACGATATCGTTCGTGGTGTTCGCCTTTCAACAAGTATGTGGAAGGCCACTGACGTCAACCTGTCCGTTGTATCGAAGTGTCTCACGATGGACTTTCCCCGAAAATGTTCCTTTGTTTCACCTGAAAGGTGGGAAGCCACCGAGTGCAGGCGGTTTCTTCTGTATTTGGGACCAGTTGTTCTGGAAAAGTGTTTACGAAATGACTGTTATGAAATCTTTCTGAACCTATTCTTATCCATAAACATCCTTTCTCACCCTTCATATATGTCATTTGTTCACATTGTCCGTTACCTGATATTGAAGTTCGTTAGTCAGTTTGCCTCTTTGTATGGTGACGACGAAGTTTTATATAATGTGTATTGCTTATCTTATTTGTGTGACGATGTTGAACAACTCGGTCCATTACACATGGTTTGGTCGTTCTCATTTGAGAGTTTCGTGTCTCAAGTGGAGCGGCTTGTAAAAGGGCCGAAATCACCGGAAGTACAGGTACACAACCTTGTGTACGAACGCTCGATGTCTACGAAGATCATACATATGTATATATATATATATATGTACTACAAGATGATACATTCTTGCCGGTTAAGTGTGCTACTCACCAACAATCTTTCATGTCCAGGGCCAATTTGCTGTTACCATGCAACAGGCCAGATAACTGTTATTATTCATAAACGACCCTATTTAATTGATAACCGCCAGTCACACGACGTTCACTGTAGATCTCTTCTATCTGTAGTCGAATTTTGTAACCATGGGTTTTCTTCCTCAGTTTTTTATATCTTCCGTGCAAAGTCACTGTCAACTG
>JTDE01008055.1:13665-28902 GCA_014338405.1 Paragonimus skrjabini miyazakii | reverse complement strand
ATCCAATGGAATGACTCGGCTAGACGGGACGGTCACTGGTTGAAAATAAGGAAGCCGGTGAGTTGCATGCCATATCCATACGGAATATTGCACTTTCACGTCGTGTATAAATCGACCAGTCCGTCGTAGTGTGTGGCCTGCGGTCCATTTCTCAACATGAAAACGTACGATCCGTCCCACTGTGAAGGTGGTTGAACTACCGCTCCCAGTGCCTGCTTTGCAAATATGGTAGTCGTAGAGCCGGATTTATAACCTCAACCGGCAGGCGGATTTCCCGGTACGACAGTGTCTCCGCCGGATACTTGTTGCCTGATGTGTTGAGGTGCGGGGTTGTTCCTTACGCCGTCAACAAGACCTCGACTGTTTCCGGCGTAGTCCCCTCCCACTTGAGTTTCATGAGTGCTCGTTCAAACGTGTTAACGGGGCGCTACACCTGGTCGTTCGACTTTGGGTGGTACTGTGGCGTTCGTATATGTTGGATTCTATTCTGTTGACAGAATTGTGCTAATTTAGCCGAAGTAAATGCGCTGCCATTGTCCTTAACCAGAACTTCAGGTGCACCAATATGACTGAACGCCTCCCGGTTGTTGATAGTGACGACTTGGGAACTGATATGATCCGGTTGAATGACTTCCGGCCATTTGCTGTACGCATCAACCAGTGTCACGTAATGTTGTCCGTCTCTGAGTCCAACGAAATCAGCAAGCAAACGGAACAAAGAGGTTTTCGGCACAGGCCGCAAAGAAGGAGGTGCGTTCTCTGGAGCTTTGGTTGATGCTTGCTACGTTGAACACGTACAAACCTTGTGAACCATGTCCCGATCCATTCTGGACCAATATACGTAGCTGCGCGCCGACGATTTCATACGGTTATCCTCGGGATGCCCGACGTGGAACCGCTTGAATACCTAATGCTGCAATTCAGAAGGAATAACGACACGTTGTGCGAATAGAATGCAGCCATCGCCTTTGGAAAGCGAGGAGCGACGTTGATGGAACAGTTGAAGCTGGATGTCAGGACACGTCGCTGAAGTAGAGGATCGTTGGCCGTGGCATCACGAACCATAGGTGATGTAACCGGAAGTGCGGACTGTGGGTGCAAGCAGGTTATTGATCGCTGGTTCGGCTGCGGTTGACGCGATGCCTGCGTGCTCAGGTATAGTGCGTTGGGGGTCAAACAGTCTTGATAGGACGTCTGCCTGATCGATGCTTGTTGTCGACTGATATTTGGTGTAGAAGTCGTAAGCGAGTGGCATGATCGCCCAACGTTGAAAGCAGTTGACTGTATAGACCGGTGTAACTTTATGCGGGCCAAAAGCATTACGAAAGTGCTTATGGTCAACTGAAAGTGTGAAGTGCCGCTCATGAAGCATTTTATGGAACTGTTTGATTGCAAATAGGATCGCAAGAGCCTCCTTCTGAATCTGACTGTAACTGCGCTCAGAGGAGAGCAGGGTTCTGGCAATGTAATGAAGAAAGTATAAGACCGTAAACCCAACTTCACATTCAGTGAAAAAGTAATGCATTTATTTTCAGTCCCTAAACTTAGGCCTCTGCTTAACAATAGCCATCTCTTACATGACACACCTTTCAATGCAAGACTCAACCAGAAACCCACTAATAGCACCAGATTTCTTGCCCTACGCTCAATACTCATTTTAATACGAATGACCCCACACTATGAATGCGCACCTAAATGCAACCCGCGATCTCTTTGCTAGCAACATGCGTGTGCATATGACCAATTCACTTCTACCAAACCTTCTTTAGTGAGTCACATACCGTTCAAACCTCCCAAGCCCAGTTCACCTTCCATAGCCCACTGCCCCACCATACCCAACGTAGGCTTTTCCAAAACATCCTGTCATGGACTCAGATGCAGGTGACACCCCGTAAGTCAATGATGAGCTCAATATAACCGCATCAGATCAAGCGACATCGCCAAAGTCTTTGAATCACAAAGACTCCTCTGTTTTGGACAATCTTAAAGGTCTAAGAATCGAACAGGGGAAATGCACTAAGTTTATTGCCTTTGAATGAACGCTCACTGGTCAATAAGATGCATAGTTTTGGATCTCTCATCTGATCATGTAATCCTTACACTATTCTAGACACCGAAGCCAGGTGTACCCCTGAGACTCCAAACACACAACTAAATTTCATAGGTTATCATATGTTCCGTGAAAATTGCGGCGCAGGACATGGCGGTGAATGCTTAATTTACCTAAGGGAGCAATATTCCACAAATATACTTGATGACCCTTATCTTAATATGATTAACGACTCATTGTGGCTGTCAGTGTCAACTGGACCCTGTGACCTACTCTTAGGAAACGTCTACAGATCACCTAACGCCATCTATGATGACAAGACCAACCCTAGTAACGAACTGAATTGTGTATCAATATTGCCCACACAGCACAAAATAATTGGTGGAGATCCCAATATGCCCAGTCTCTCTTGGACCTCCTTCACAGCCGCTACAAATCAGGCGGAGGTTCTCGTATGGGTCCAAATAAACGAATGGCGCCAGCACGTTTAAGCACTTACTGGACTAGACCACACTCTAGATCTCAATTTTACAATAGGTATATATTCTGCTGCAGTATCTGTCCTGGAACAATTTCGAGGAAGTGATCACAACTTGGTCAGCTTCATGTTTGACCTAAAAGCTGTAGAAATGTTGAAATCATATGTTACCGCCAAGTAAAATTCGTCGACTGGGACATGTTCATCACTCTGTTGAGGTCCTTGGAATGGAACACATTCTGCCTTACCTCGGACCCTAGTACTGAAACCGAAGTATTTAATGAACACTTCAGTTTTTGCATGAACATCTTAGACTCAGATAGATTGCAGCGCAGTTATGTGGGCGGTAAAGGCGGTATTCTTACTCAAAAGGAGCAATGTAGGCTCAACTGTCTCAAATCAAAAGCACGATTTATCCATTATTATGTAAACTCATAAAATGTTTGACACTATGGAACATGAAACAAAAATGCTTCACCTCAATGAGTAAAATCATGTGCTTAACAACATAATGAAGAGCTTTTCGTTGATGCAGTTATTGAAACGCAGACATTGTACAAGAGGCCCCATTAACCCCGTAGTAACACAACGGAACAATACTAGCGTAGACGATCGGGTTACAAATTGTGAGGTTTTTAATTCATATTTTGCTGCTTTCATCAGCATTGAAGGAAATATATTGCATTCCTATAACCCTGCGAAGGCAAATACTTTCTCAAGCCACGTTCCTGTTGATGCAGTAAAAATACGCTCTCAGTTAGCTACTTTCAAACATTAGTATCTTCCTGGTCCTGGCATTAATCTTGTTGCTCTCAAACACGGACAGAAGGATATTCCTTTTCTTTTGCTTAACAATTATACACTTTCTCTAACATTAGGCTCATTCCCTCCTCAATCGAAAAAGTCTACAGTTAAGTCCCGCTGTAAAATTTGCTCGCGACAGGACTAGCAATTATCATCCCATCAACCATAATTCAATTTGTTCTGGGGTTTTGGAAAGGATAAAAAAAGGTCGCATGGTTCAATTATCATTATCACAAAATCCTATTAAGAACTCCCAGCATGGATTCCTCAGCAAACGTCCGTGTATGACGTGCCAACTAGAATTCTTTAACCATGTTACAACACCTGCTGATTCAGGGAGTGCAATTATTATTAGAATTTTGTATATGCAAATGCTCTTGATCGTGTGCCTCACTAGCGTCCTCTGATCAGGATTGCACCTTTTGGTACACGTAATCCATCGCTCAACTAGTTTGCTGTATACCTTGAAGACTGCACACAAACAGCGAAAATAAGAGATAACAGCTCAACGCCCAGACTAGTCACCAGTGGAGTGATTCAAGGAAGCGTCCTGGGAACGCTACTCTTTACTATGCATATAATCGATATATGTGAAGTTATCAAGCATGGCAATCTATTCTTATTCACTGAGGACATCAAACTTGTCTACAGGTTTCATCCTGGTGATCTCAATTCTGGTTTGGGAAATATACGGAGGAACTATAAGTTCGAGGGGAGTCAAAAAGTAATGCCAATGTTTTTAATTCCGGTGAAGTTTTTCATAAAATTACCTGAATTTTTTCCCAGTTATAAATGATTATATCATATACGTTATGTAATAGTTTGTTTCTTACTTTTCATGTTTTTAGACTCACAAGGAAAATTCAAAATGGCTGCCCCAGTAGAGTTGCGTCAACAACAAAGAGCAGTGATTGAATTCCCCATGAACGTATACAGACGATTAAAAAATGTGCTTGGGTACAATACTGTAGATTGTAGCAATGTATGCAGGTGGGTTCGTCGTTTGAAGAATGAAAAGGTGGGGACTATGGGCGTAGCCGATAAACCCCGTTCTGGCCGTCCATCCGCGTCTGTCAATCCTGCCACTAAAGCAATAGCAGATGCTCTGACCAGAGAAGATAGACGTATAACTCTTGATGATTTGACAGAAAACCTTGGAGTGAGCCATGGAAGTGCTTACAACATAGTCCAGTCACTTGGCTTTTCAGAACTGTGTGCCCGATGGGTACCAAAGGAGCTGACTGCCGAACGCAAGACTGACAGGGTCACTGCCTGCACTGAACTTCTTGAACAAAGTCAAAGAGACAACAACGGCATCCTCCATACTCACCAGATTTAGCGCCTTCAGATTATCACCCCATCGGTCCCATGAAAGAGTGTTTGAGGGGCAAACATTATTCCAGTGACAAGGAAGTGAAAACCACAGTGAAGAAGTGGCTCAAAGAACAGACAACAAAATTTTACGAGGCAGGGATGCATGCGCTCATTCAAAGTGGATCGTTGCTATTGAGCGTAACGGTGACTATGCTGAGAAGCAGGGATGTGATCCACAGAGGACCAGCTTTATTTTGATGTATATTACATGTTCCCGTGTTGGTAATTATACCTGTCCAAAATAAAATGGCCTTACTTTTTGACTCCCCCTCGTAATTAGTCGTTGTCTCAAATTTAGCAGGTGAAATCTAATACCGTTGTACACGGCTGTCATATACCAGAGGATTTTATGAAGCTGGATGGTCATAGTATTTCAACTGCCAACTCAGTCCGCGACCTGGGTATACGTTACTCAAACTCACTCAACTTTGCAGAGCATATTTCTCTTCTAGTAGCTAACACAAAACGAACGATCCGATATATTAAACACCCATTTGTCCTTTCTGCAGCTCGACTTTATCTTTACAAACTGTGCGTACGACTTCAACTTGAGTACTGCAAGACCATATATAGTCACCTGCAAAAGTTCGGGGAGCCAGCTCTGGAAAGTCTCCGATATGAATTTACGGAAGGTTCAGTGAGTTATCCGTCTTCTCTGAACTGCAGAGAACGTTGCCAGACAATTGCGCTGGATCCTGTTTGGCTATGGCGTCTCAAGCTGAAGCTTGCGCTCATGTATAATCTAGTTTATGGCAATACATTTACTGTCAACTTTGCGACTTGCCAACAACATGGCTCAAAGTACAACCCCAGAAACGGAGAGTTTACTTAGACAACTCTCAAATCTCGTAGGAAACCGCGTTCAAGTTTTTTCCTAGTGAAATATTCCTACATTTAGAACAAATTCCCACATTCAATTAGAGCCAGTAGAAATATACATCAATTCAAGCAAAGCTTATAAACCGTCCTGACAACAACGAACTGCATGCCCATTTTTAAATTCGGCCTGCCTGAAGACGATAGCCTAGAAAATTGTGCCAATAACACCATAGCGGAAACCCTGTATCGCATGATACAACGCCACGTACACTTCGAAATGATCAGTCATCAATTTCACCATCGGTGGTATTTATCGAGACTTTGGAGATTGTTAATGACTCCAGCATAATAGGTCTTTTACAAAGTTGTGTCCAAAACTTGCAACTAAACAACAAAGCACGTCTATAGTCAACAGGTGGTTTCAATATACACAACCCTGTTGTAATAAACAAATCATCATGGTATGTCCTCACTTCATACTTAATGATGGCCAGCTGTGTATAGCTATTAGTGACAGAAGTTGCCAGATCCCCGTAAACATTGTGTGACCACAGGTGACAAAGCTCACTTGTGAGTGGCCTTTACCTTTGCCATGGTCGTACGCGGCTCGAGTCTTCACAATCGACCAACGCCTTCGTGAAAACCGTTGTTGTCATCCCGACTACAAACCTAGAAGGTACTGCCTAGACTTTGTTTGGTCCATTCCCTTTAACCTTGCTTGTTGTTAGTCACAAACCCTATCAATGCGAACGAGTTCGTGACTATGTTGCCTTCAGAATGAGTGACAAAAAGTAACTCTGCCCAGAAGCCAGTCTTTTCTTTATGTTCTTTCGTTGGCCTCAAGTGGTTGGGTTGGCCGGGAAGATACGCATTAATCGCGCATATCTCGTAGTCTGTCGTTCTGAACCGTTGAATGCCGTTCCGTTATCCACTGTTTAATTAACCGTTTTTTTGTTGTCTGCTTACGCGCCCGTGCGCCGTATACGCAAGTTACAATAGTTATTGATTACTGTACAAGAGCTAAGCACGCTAGGACTGTTCTGAAAAGTGTATATAACTCAACATGCTCGCCTCATATGATTCCATGCAAATCTGTGCCTCTTCTTATCTCAATTGACAACCTGGCAATCGATCCGTGTTGTCAGACATACTTTCTATTCTATATGTCGAACGTGCACACCAAACCAACATCGGAATTGAGCTGTAGTCACATACTAGGAAAAGTTATGAAGCAAAATATTTTGTCGTTATACGATAACAGCTGTTTGCTGACGGTACATATTTTATTAAATAACACAAAATTATAAATTCTATATGAAAAGTTTGACCGGAAAATCACATTCCAATATGCATCATATTTCACATGATCACTTTACGTTCTTCTGTTTATCACGTAATTTTGCCTTCCATCCCTGATTCCACGATTGAGGAAATAACGAAGTCCAACCCAGAAAACCGGCCATTTCTCCTGTAGTGGACAAGTGAGTATGCGCTAGACCCTCGTCCACTAACAAGTTAATACCCCTTTTCTGGATATAAGTCGAAACGCAGTCCCAACGGGCATCGGACTAGAAAAGGCAGTGAGGTTTGGAAACAAACTGTATACTTCCAGCCATGTTTGGAAATGTGGTAAGTAGTTAGCCCTAGCTTACTATGCGATCAACGGCAGCAATCAAGAGGAAGAAAAAAGGAAGCGTGAGACGGACTACAGCCCAACCGGCGGTACTCAGGGCGCGCCAGCAGGAAAGTGCGTGGAACCTTCCAGTGCGTCAAACAACGTTCGGAAAGGTTCTGTTAAACAAACTTGAAGAATGAAATATTGAACGAGTCGTTAGGAAAAGGACAAGTATTCGCTGTGTGCAATTAGTTGTACGACTGAAGGAGTTTATATCAGGCCTCCTATTGTAGGCATACAAATAATCATGCGTATGGAACAGCCAAGCGGGAAGACACGGTTGAACCCGGGGTCCTTTGAGAAGTTACACGATCGCTGGTCACTGCACTCAGCAAAAGTTTGGACCCTCCTATGTCCACTCATCCGTACAAAATTTTATACACATTTTCACGGAACTGTTTACACCAAATGAGGACAACATCTTCGACCGTTCATTTTCCCCATCTGCAAATATCCTATTTCTGGAAGTTCACTGACCATTAAGTCAGTGGTTTCCTTGTGAAGCGAGTATTGATGCAACTGCTCAACATTTTTGTCGAACGTTGAAGATTTTGAGAACTATCTTTATGGACGCAAGTGTCCCAAATTATACTTCAAAACATGAATTTTTCCCGTCTGTTATGTCTGGTTTGTTACTTTATTTTCATAATTGGTGTATTGTACAATTACTAATCATCTATATGGTATGTATTTATGCGTATCGCGTTGCAGTGTGCACAATGGTCACGCTCGCCTGAGCGTGTTTGTCATAGTTGCGTTGATAAAAACACCATCATAATTTTTCGTCTGCCCACCTTCAAGTTTTAGATCCCACTTCAAAAATTCCCAAGTTTTACTTGTATAAAGAGAAAACATCGCCGGCGTGTCCCAGTAGGCCGGTTGCAGTATATACATCACACGTTCAGCCTGCCGCCAATATTAGAACGTGGCTAATCGCCAAGTATTACCTCATAATCATAATTGGAAAGGGAAATCCCGCGACCTGAATCGCCAAACTGTTCCTCAACTTATGTCACAACGAGGAGTTGTATATAGCAAAATGTACTTGGATTCGTTATCAAACATTGCCGATTGTGATCTATCCAGAGAATAAAATTTCCAGCACCGTCTTACTGACCTGGCCCATGTAGAACTTCTGAGTATGCAGTGTGCGTTCACTACTATCTGCCCCGCTCGACCGACTTGAGCTACGAACAACATCTGAGAATGCGGTTGCTGCTCTTCCCGAATGACTTTCACCATGAACAACATGGAGAACAAACACAGACGGAAACTGATGAGATTTTATGAATGCCATTTCTTCGAGCGGTATCCACTTGGAACACTGACAGGAAACAGACCAAAAATAGAGTCCACATGGAAAACCAACTCACAAACGTAGTGAGTTAGCTCTCATTGAAATCTACTTTGATATCTAGTGTGGAATGTTTCACAAGCAAAATGTGGTCGGAAAATACAGATTCATTTATGTCTCCCAAAACACGCAAAATTTGACAATTCTGCTGGATGGAACTCTGTATTTCGTCATGAAATTTCCGATTGAGGCATCTTTAGAACAAAAGAACGATTACAAAGGCCTTTAACGAGAAAACCTGAACATTTTTCTTAAAATGTGTGAATATGAGCCATTTTTAGGTATAGTCATTTTTCCTCATTGCAACCCAACTATTATACTCGAGAGAATCTTTATACTTGTCGTGAAAAATGCTTTTTTACGGTTCACGAAAAATTTGAGAAAACGTTTCTGCGTCCCAATAGTCGCTTTCAACTAGTGTATTGGTTCACATTAGTAGATGCTCGAACCCGATCAACTTGAGCTTTGAAGAACGTCCGAGTATGCAGTACAGGTTCACACTAATAGATGATTCAACCTCATTCAATTAGTCTATGAATAACGCCTGCGTATGTAGTATACGTACACACCAGTAGATGTTCCAACCGATTGACTTAATTTATGACCAGCGTCTGAGTATGCAGTTTATGTTCACATTAGTAGCTGCTCCTTCCAAACCACCTTTACCATGAACAATTTGGAGAACAAACACATGCGGGAAGTAATGAAAAATCTGTATTTGAAGCGTTTGGGGTACATGGTTATCATCATTCTTGATTCCATTGATTGCCATATTGATTAGACGTTTTCTGCACCGCAATAGATACTTGGCGTTCCAAACATCGTAGTGTGACTGGCTGACAGGTATACCTCCAGGTGATCGGCAGGCAGCCTGATTTCATCTGTTTCCGTATATTGTTCCGCATGAACGCCACGCGACCTCAATCTAGTCAGAAACAATGCAGTAGGGTGAGTAGAATTTACTTCTGAAGATTCTAGGTGATAGAATGGGACATGGTATTCTTTTCTTACGCCAATCCATATACACCCAAGAGAGAAACCACCATATGATAGCGTCATTTCCAACCATTTCTAAGAGCAACGTTTCATCGACCAGTATCTTCCTGAAATCTTGCAAACAAAGAGAAATGGTAGAAATATCCTATAGGAAAGGAAGCTGGAAATGTTGTCATACATCTTTCACTGTCAAATGTATTGGTGTTTTTGTTGAAGTGCGAAACAAACAAAGTATGGTCGTATATTTCCATTTCGACCATATCTGTGAAACGCCGCAAAATACAGCACTTTCAGGTGTTAGGAAGACGTATTTCATCTTGAGAATGGCAATGATCGCATTTATAAGACTATAAACAGTGAACTAACGTCAATAACGGGTTGTTTTCGCGAAAATGGTGGAAAAAATGTTCACCACCAAGCTAATACTTTTGGGACTTATTCGATGTATTCCAAGTTTTACAATAACGCCGCTTATTTACAATTGATGTACTGTAAGTACTTTGCCTAAAATTTCGATTTTAAAATTTCATAGAATATTTAAGAATCGAGAATTCGCGCCAAAATGACCGTTTTGGTTTTTGAACGACCTTCAAGGTGAATCCCGTGAAACGGATGATTGCCAGTTTACCTTAGCCAGCCTGTGGCATTTCCCAAGCGTCTGCTGTCCGCTTCAGTATGCAGCTCCTCATTGGCTGCATAAATCAGGCAACTACACTGCATCGTGGCAACGACATCCTAAATGAATATCCGGAATGACAGTGATCCAAGAATGGAGCCTCGATCTTCTCCTCTGGCGGCCGGCTGTGGATGGGAGCGCTCTCCGTGGGCCCGTACACTGTCATAGAGGTTGTTTTGTAGCCAGACTACCATTGCGCTTGAGATATGACAAGGTTCACCCTAATTAGCAGGATAACGAGATTCCCGTGTCAAGTAGTTTCGCAGGATCTAGACAGACTATATCCGCACAGTTGCCAGAATTCACTCCTTTGGTGCAGTAATCATCTTCCATCAACAGGTCAGTTCTGTGCGAATGTCTAACGGATTGGGTATATTTTGGGCGTAAAAAGACAGCGTATCGTCATGCGGCGACGAGTGTGATCGCCGACTACCTTGCAGGAATGTTGATATGATCGGGGGTAAAATATGGTATGGTAGTCTGCAGCATAACTACGTACACCACATTTATGACATGGAACACTATGATTTTGCTCCCGGCAAATTGGTGACGAAGTAATGCGTGCTGTCCGGGTCAGGTGACTTGTACGTCTGTAGATCATTAAGCCTTCCGTGGACAGACGCTTCAGATAACTTGAAGTTCAAAAAGGTAATGGAGTTAAAATATGGTAGGCGCTATGTTTGAACGTGATTTCTAGTTCCATGCACGGCACTACAATGTGCTTCAAAAGTATCCGCCGCCCCATTGTTTGTTTGATAGTTCCGCCGGAGGATAAATGCCGGGTACACCTGATTGACGCTTAGACACCACAAGAAGGTATCAGCGAAACGCCTTCGGGCTCTCTGAATAAGATGGCCGTGATGAATGTAATGGTGTCAGCGAACTGTTGCATTAAAATTTACGCGCAACGCTATGTATCCCAGGTCAACCTGCGTAGGTTATCTATGTGATTAACTAGGAATCTCGCACAAATTTTTTCGCTATGATTGTCTACTCATATTTCTGCTCTGTGGTGCCTCAGAGAAAGGTCATTAGAAATCCTCGGCAGTACAGACCAAGTCAAACCTCTCCACCATCCTCAAGTCTAAGTCTTCATTTCCGAACCTTTTCTCGCACTTTTCTACCTCTCTTCCCGAAAAGTCATGTAAGGAAGAAGTACGTAACAGCATCCCAAATGAGGCCATTGTCTCGGGTCTCCGTCAGACTATCCATGAAAATAAGCGCATCCGTTATGTACGACTGGTTAGAAGGAAGCCGTTCTTGGTAGGAAAAAAAAGATGGTTCGATAAGAAGTAGGTTAGGATGGCACGTTTTAATAAGCGTCCCATTATCTTTCATGGTATACTAGCAAAGCCGATTGGCTGATAGCTAGCCGGAGAGTGGCGGTCGGTCATGGTAAGGATAGGTGTGATCATTGCCCGTTTGTATGCGATAGGGGGAATGCCATTCTGGATCGTCTGTTTAAACACCTTATGAGTGGGTTCTGCCAGACTAGCAGCTACTTCTTTGAGGATTCTGGAACGGATCTTATCAGGACTCATTGCACTGTATGAATTGAGCTTTGATTGAAGGTCTTCAACATTTAACAGAATACTCAGCGGTAACCATTGGTTACCGGAAGTTCTGCAGCGGTAGGATAAGGTGCCAGTTCGGCGGTGCAACGCTGTAGACTGTCTAGCAGCACTCCCTGATTAACTCGACCACAACCACGGAGTCAGACGAGGTCTCCCCGTCGAGCAGTCGCAGAGAAAGAGCCGAGGATTTATTATTTCTCGGTCATCGCTTGTGCTTAAATAAAAAGTTTTCGTTCCCGCGGGCTCTGCGGAGGATCTTTTCTTGTACGAATTTGGTGTGTCCACGGATTTCCCGCCTGCACCTACTTGGAACAATGTGGAAAGCATTTAGGTCTTCCGAGTTTCCCTTAAGCTTGTTCGCGAATAAATGGGAACGGTCGTTGGGGAGGCGACATATTCTGTGCGGGAGGGGTGACCGATAAGAGATAGTGCACAGTTTGTGCGGTACAAGTAAGTCGTCCGCCTTCTGAACCGCGTTTGGAAACGCGCAGTAGTTCTGGTTGACGGAGTCATACTCGAGGAGAATGGAACCTAGGTAGCTTTTCAGGCCGCTTGAATCAGTCTGATTAAAATTTCCAACTGTGGTCTTTTTCTACCGGTTGTTGTAACCAGTAGCATATAAGAGTAAAGATGAGCAGTTGGTGGTCACTGTGTCCAAATTCAGGTCTGATGATCACTCTGTCTAACAGGTGGCCCTCATTAGTAATAGCTCGGTCGGGTAGAGATGAAATCTGACCAAAATACCTCGCGTCGTGGCGTTGACATGTGTTCTCACGCCCCGTCGTTTCAGCGTCAATACTAAATTCGAGGATCCGCTCCCACGATCGTGGCGTGAAATTGATGCCCAGTTTATTTTGGGTGTATTAGTCACCCATAATAAGAAGATGAGTAAAGCGCTGTAGCTCTAAGAAGCCGCCTAGGCTTATGAGAAGGTTATCGTCGTCGGAGACTTCGGGTGAGGGGGAACGATAGATAACCCCTACTTGGAATGTGTCTTGGCCACGCAATGCCAGTCGGAGCCACATTAATCAAAGGACTAAAGCCCACCGATAACCGTGGGTGTTGGGGTTTACCGGTGAAGGAAAGTCGCAGAAAACCATCATCTTGCGGGCGGAGTCAGCTCGGTAAACTGAATACCCGGTGACACTCAGTTCACTCTCAATGATGTCAGCAGAAATGTGGGGTTGTGTATCAAGACTTAACTGTCTCATTTCCGGTAACTTATTGAGCAAACTCAGGAAGTTCGTAAATATGTAATTAAGAACTTCTTCCTTACTTGACTTTCCGGGAAGAGATAGCGGAGTGCGAGGCAAGGTTTCGCAATGAAGACTTAGAGTTGAGATAGGTGGTGAGGTTGGACTTGTTCTGTATTGCCGAATGGTTCTAATGACCCTGCTTCGACGCTGTTGGCGCAACTTAACTGCTTGTGCGTATGTCAACGTCCCTACAGGACGGCTGACTGGCACTTTCGGTGTAACGACTTGCGACCCCTCTGCCCCTGCTAAATTCCTCATCTTCAAATAGTAACTGGTACTATTCACTACGGATTATCTGACTTCTTCTTTTGCTGGATACAGGTTTTGACGGGAGACACTGCATGCAGTTTCACGTAGCCACTCATTGAAATGGTTTGTGGACGGGCCAACAAAATGCTTTCTGATTTATAGGCAGCATCCCAACAGGCCCTTACTGTTCCGAATTCTTTGAATAACGAATTTTCTATGGGGCCTCTTGCTGGTTTTTAGCGTGTGTAACTCGAAGAACGGCACTTGTGCAGTGTCTTCAGCACTTTTGCACGTGCTTGAGGCGTCGGCCGTTGGAATGGCGACTAGGGAAACAGCGTTCACGCTGTCCACCACTGGAGCATAAACCACGACCTTAGTCTTCAGTTGTAGTTTCCGGTCTGTCGTGATTCCTGACTTAGTTTTAGTCTGCTACTCACGTTTCGCCATATCTTATTGAGAGCGGTCAAAAGAAACGCCTACCAGCTGGACGTTGATGGATTTCAAAGCCAGTGAATTTTCCACCACTGTCTCGAGACTCGGCTTGACTGACAAGGTTACCAAAAGGCTGAGTAACTTTTTGGCTGTTTTGGCGCTCAGCCTGCTCACAAATGTGAGATTTGTAACTTCTGAGGAGAACGAAGAAGCGAAAATTGACTTAGCTTGTTCAGTTGTGAAGATGTTGTGAGGAAGCGGCCCTATGAAACAACACTCCCATCTCTGAGAGCTTTTTCTTTCAGATTCGCCGCTGTCTCCTTTATGTGTGCAGTTGTCATGGCAACTGCCGTCTTGGTGACCGCAACACCAGTGTGGACAAGCGCAGTTGTAACTCCCGTTTCTTAGTGTTGAGGATTGAATTCGAAAAGTGTTGGTGATGGTTTCAAACAAGTGTGCGGATCATGATCTGATAACCTGCAGATTTTCAAAGCATGATATACAAAAACAAATGAAAATGGATTAAAATATATAACTATGAAATGCGGACACTTGCTACGGGACGACTAAAGTATACGAAGGACGGCCATCACAGTCAGTCTCGACGCAATCCAAGACAAGAGAAAAGATGTAACGAACAATCACAACCAGTGTATTGATGATACAGAGACGAGACAGCAATCCGCACAACGCCAATTGCAACAGGAAAATCAAAGTCCCAACAACAAAGGGTTTTCAAATCGTTCAAACAAGTAAGTCCAGGGAAAGTCAACTGTCACAGTTTTAGGGACGTTCATATCGTGTGGGACGGGTTGAACAATACGTGAACGGACGACCTGGAATAGATAACAAGGAGGAGAACGTCAGCGGAAAGTTTAAATCGCATGCGCAACAGCCTCTGTATTGTCACACAGTCGTCATGTACAACGGAGTGGAGGCACTGAGGAACAGCGTTTCTCTGAAGGGCGGGGGCCAAACGTGAATCTGGAATGGTAACGAAAACGGACAAGCATGGGTCAGAGGTCCAGTAATTCATGCGCACAACTTACACAGTCGAAAACTCAAATGGCGTCAATCACACGACAACGAACTGTATTACGCTGCCCTCTCCTTAGAGAAGAGTACTGTCGTCAGTGGTTCGTAATCATCGTTCGCATGATCACTTTGTTTGTTGCACCAAGGCAGTTGTTCGAGATGATAGGACTAATGTGCAATCAATGGCTTGAATTGTGCTCAATCTCATTGGTTACCACAAATTATCTAAGTGGAAGCGCCATTTCTCCAATAGAAGGCTTCAAAAACTCTACAATTACTTCTGCAGCACGGAATTCAACACGTGACACTGCTGCCACTGACATACCATCCATTGCAGCAACAAAGCAATACCTTGTGTACTATAGAGACTCACCGGACAGCACATTTTGCAATTTCTATTCGCCTTGTTCCTTATCCTTATTTTTCTAAACTTCATAAGTTCTGCAGATTAGTTAGTTAACTAAC
>JTDE01008054.1:2431-22959 GCA_014338405.1 Paragonimus skrjabini miyazakii | reverse complement strand
GTACATTCACATAGAGATAATACTGCACAGACAAACCAATCACATACAGAGCATCAGACCAGGCAGAGGAACACTACTACGTAGCCGTACTACAGTCCTGGATGGAAATGAGACGAAAAGAGTACAAAAGGGCCTCCAGCGGCGACTTAGCAAAACATCGACAAATGTTCCCAAGCACTCTTCTAGCTTCGCCACAAGCCCGTGTAGTGTGAGCGTGTTTTGAGGGTGTCAGATACCAACACCCAGGGGTGACGTTCGCTACCTGTCGACGCGATATACCCTCAAAACTCTAACATCTCTGACATCACCCATGTGCATGAAGGAGACGTTTCTATGGATTTTAAGGCAAGTTCATTGAAATTTCCATCTCGACACCATATCCCAGTCCTGTTCAAGCACTTCGTTGTTCTCAACTGAAGGGATGGTCCACCATACCTTTATGTTGTCAGCGAAGAGGAGGAAAAGCGACTGTGACCGGTCCAATAAATTGTTGCTGGAATTTTAATAAACACTACTAGGGGCGGGCACCCAACGCGATAACGGTAGGTCGACAATGACAGCAAATCATCTGCTATGGAGGAAGTCTGCTATCCAGCTACTAAAGGCGAGCCGAAAGCGCATGTTATCAACTTAGTGACGAAGTGAAGGTTTGGAACTCTGACAAAAACTTTGCTTAAATCCTGAAACATAACGTCCCTAGTCTTGCTTTTAGCTACCGCTTCGCCTACTATTCTCGCAGGCTGGGAAGTTGTCAGGTGGGATCGCCATCTCCGAAACGGTTGCTGTTTCCCAGTGAGAATCATTAGGCGGTTCAAGTGCTCCAACAGAAGGCGAACCATCAACCGCTTCATTACTTCACTAGGACACAAGTTAAGCTTACTGATCGACAGTTGACTTCTGACCTCCTTTATCCCTTGTACACAGACGGAATCGTTGTTTAGCGATTTGCTTTCCTTTGTGGACTCCTGACATAAGTCCTTCAAGGATACTGTTACCCTCACTGCCAGTTCACAGGGCAACAGAAGGTTAATTCTGCCTGGGTCGTATGGACGTTTAGTCGTATGGCAGTAGGTTCATATAGGTATTTGGAAAAACAGTAAACTGCAGTCCAGCACCACCGAGTTTGAGCTCAAAAATTCCGGCTGGTTGCGTGTATCGACTTTCGAAGCCACAGTCGTGTGAAAATCTGACCCAACCCAATTGCCTCAAAACGTTTATTTCTGTATATTCTACCGCCCCTGTTTCTGGCCGCTAATTAGCCTTGATCTAGGTGTTTTTGTTTTATCACGTTAATTGACAGTTGTTCGAATAGCCACTTGTCGCCTTTTGTACGTTGCTTGAGTGGTGCGTGCGTCACATTTTGGAGCTCGGCTCGTCCCTGTTGTTTTTGAACCTGTTGACTGCTCGAAAGAATTCTGTTAGGTATGAATGTCATATTGTGTGCTTAATAATAATAATAATATGGGTATATTTCTCAACGCACCTGTGAGAAACACGCTCAGAAAAGCTTGATCAGTATTATAGTTCAGTATTATAGTTCATCTTTAGCCTATTTTGCATCAAATTGTGACCATCTCCCGGAAACGATCCGTCGATCGAGACTGTTGAGGTCGTCTAATTGTTAACTTTGATCATTTGTTCAATAGTACCGTGGCAGTGTGAACCAATCTTGTTTTGACCACTTGGGATCGTTGGTTTATTGCTACGCGTTGCTCAACGTCTTCACGGAAGATCGTACATTGCGCAAACATTACATCCCCTGGAAGAGTATTCCAGTGATCCATGACGCGTTGGAATTTACGGAATTTATCTCTCACCTAGTCAGACCGAGGCTTGCTGACTCTTAGAGGGTGTCCTCGTAGAGTCTGTGGCTGTTCCAGCATAAATACTTAAGACAGGTTGGAAAAAACGTGAAAGATTAATTCACGGAGGGCAGGGACCAGATCACCACGTATTCGTCGATAAAACGGAAAATGCATGTTTCTTGTGTCAAGCCCTAGTGAGTATGACGGTCCTCTCAAACCTTGTTCCAGGCGAGAGTAAATATGGTTTTCGCAGGTATTGGACTTGAAGGTCGTTCCATAGGGAAGACAGTCAGTTTAGCGCGAATCCTTGGTTTCTAAATATTTTTGGAGATGTCAAAATCAAAAGTTCAGACAAAGTAATTACAGTTCCTCAGTTGTAAATAAGCGATGTCAATGAGAAAATTGAAGCAAGTTGAATGAGTGTCAAGAGTACTTGTTTGGTGACGAAAACATTTCGCACCACTTTCGCGGAAACAACTCAGCATTGGCTTTAGCCCACTTCTTCAGTTCTTATAAATGCGTTCCTTGCCACAATCTGAGACTGTTTACTTTTGCGTCGTTTTGAGGATATCGTCGAAGTGGAAATATACGATCATACAATGTTGGCATTGTGTCTCAACAAGAATATTAACCTAGTTGATAGTGAAACAGGTAAGTTAACGTTTCTATCTTCCTTGTACATACGATATTTATACTGTTTCTTCTTTTTCGCAGGACTTCAGGTAGATATTGGTCGACTAAACAATGTTCGTAGAAATGGTTGAAAATGACATTGTGGTATGGTTGTTTCCACCTTCATTTTATATAGAACGACGTGCGAAAGGATATTTTGTCCCACTCTATCATCAAGAACCTTCAGAAGTTACTTCGGTCCACTGCGTTGTTTCCAACTCGATTCAGATCGCGTGGCGTTCACACAAACTATTATATGGAAACAAATTAACTCAAGTCGCCTGCCGATCACTGGGAAGTATACTTTTCAGCCGGTCGCTGCTTGATGTTTAGAATGCCAATTATTTATCGCTGTGCAAAAAATGTTTCCGGCAGCATGACACTCAACGGACTCAGAGGTGATAATTGGCGTGTGCTGCGAAAGCTTCAAATACAGCAGATAACGTATTCATATATTCTGTTACCACTAAAAGAAGGCCCTCCACATTTGCTCTGAGAACACTGTTTGACGGCATTCGTTAAGTCCACGTTTGAAGTCAATTAACGTAATGGTTGGTACCACATCCGGCGACAGCTTATTCAATGCGGTTACCGTTCTGCGTAAAACCAATCGACCTCTGGCGGTTTCTCCGATCCAAAACTTGACTAACTTCAGCTGATGTCCCCTGAGATTTGGGTCATTGTTGCAAACAAACGGATGTTCCCTTTTTATTAGTCAATCCCTTATCAGATTGTCTCTCAAGGCAATCCCCTGTGAAATAACCTCTCCTGTGTCTTCGTTCGGGTGAGAAAACGTCAAGGTATCTGAATCGGCTTGAGTTATCCGGCTTCCTGAGTCTCACAGGCAACCTCATGAATCTCTCTCGTTAGTGCCCGTTCGTCATTCACTAAGCACAACGGCATGCCTGGCTGTGGTGATCAAGGTGCAGCCATAGGCACTCTTCATGTAAGGGCGATATAACATCAGGACCCCTTAGTGCGACGGCACTTTTTGGCTGATATATCGCTTGGATGGCCTTATTAGCTGTCGATGTACAGTGGATAGGTGCCCTGAAGTTTGAGACTATTTGATTCTCAGACCCCTCACTTAGTTAACCCGTTCCACGTATATTAACACGTTATGTTTCACTATGTGCCTACGTACCCTTTTGCTCCAACTCCGAGCAGTTGTTGGCACTTTGCAGCATTAAATTATAACTCACATCATGTCTTCCATTCATGCATGTCGTCGAGGTTCCGCCGCATTTAGCCCTCCGCTGGCACCCTGTCAACTTCACATCGTCCGCAAGCATGTAGTGTAGATAACTTAACCTACGTACCAAGTCAGTAACGTGGATCAAGAAAGGTAAAGAGTACTTCACTGATAGCAACAGCCATAGTGGATTTGACAACCTCTGCTTGCATACAGAAACTCCTGTCGCACAAATACCCGCATATTCTTGGGGATCCCTCTTCCACATTATGAACTGAGAAGACACCCATAAAGTCCTTAGTACTTTTACTGGCATTCCACGGCTCACTGCATTCAACGCATTCCTGTAGTCTACGTAACATGCTTCAGCTTGTTGAACTTCATCCAACCTTTTCGTAATTTCCTGTAAAATGGCTAGAAGGTTTGCGGGACAGAACCGCTGCCCTGCGAAGTCATGTTGCTGGGCGATCATGTGAACAAGCCCAGTAACATAATTCCCAGCTTCACTTCAGATTTTTCTATCCAGTACTTTTACCATTGAAGATTGGAGACCATCGGGGTAACTGCTGAATAGCCCAATCCTATCGTTACCCTTGTAAAGTGGATTCACTGCTGCGAACTTCCACTCCCCTGATAACCCACTCTGTCCTAATGACATGGCGACCAAACTTCTGAAAGGGAATGCCAAGAATTGAGCGAGCAACCTTAGCAAAGCTGGATGAATGTCAACATCCAACCGTCCAACTTTCGTTCAAGTTAAGCGGTTGCTCACGCGCCTCCTTTGACGCAGTTAGTAGTTTCAATATCCCAAGTAGCTCAACCAATCCAGAAAGATCTGTTACTCTCTACTGTATACATTGTTTGCAAAATACGTCGTAGAGCTCCCGCCTTCTTTTTTATCGTGACATAAATTCCTTGTTTGCCATTAATGTCTCCGACAGCAGCTCAAATGAATACCTTGGAACGAACGTGGTTTAAACAAGCCTTCAGGTTCCGGTTGTTTAGCTTTATCAGATCCCACTCAAACGTCGGTTCGTATTTCTTCTGGACTCGACTAACTGCTTTTCGGACCCACTTGCAATCAAAATATCGCTTATTTTCACCCGTCAGTTCGAACTTTCTCTGCGGGCCGTGCATGATAGTTTGGGATTTACATGCTCTTATTTTCCGCTATAAGTAAGTGCTTTGCTATTCGACCATACGGAACGGCTCCAAATCTTTTGGGCAATCGTGTATTTGGTCATTTTAGGGTTCCAGGGTCGAAACGAGTTGGAATCGTCTATTTAGGGGAGTCGTTTTTGCTAATTTTCTTAAACTATTGAAACACCTAGTTCAGGACACACATCCTGGTATAATTTTTTGTTGTAACGAGAATAGTTAGTTATACCTAAAGGTTGACGATATTCTCACATTTGGTAGGGAAAGTTTTGCTTTTTTCAATGCAAGCCTACTGATGGTCCTCGTTATCGATTTATCGTTATGAAAGTGCTTCCGCTGGAACTCTTACAGTGGAGGACATCTCCACACTGTGCGGAACCGCTCACTTTCACGTGTTTCGGGAACTACACATAAAATGGTAGTGCTCGACTACATTGGGCTTGTACTGCATTTCACGCCAAGGACCACATTGATTGACCGTCAAAGCTGTTTTTGGTTAAGTATCTTAATTATATGCTCAATCTGCTTCCATGTCGGTATTTCTGGTAGATACTAGTCAACGGAGTGTCATTCGCTAAAACCTACACGTTACCGGAGGGTTTTTTATGGTCCTTTGATGATTGTAAACCATAACGGAACACTATATGCTATTGTTGTTTAACTGCATGAATAATTAAGTTATACAGATACTGGTTACGTTACAATTTCGTGGGTTGACGTGCTGCGTTATTACTACTGCGTAGAAACTAGCTCTGGGTTCGAGCTAAGTACATTTCCGATTACTAATACGTATTCCCAACTATCGCAATTGACGTCGTGTTCAGTATATTTCCTACAATGAATTTCTGCAACATGGAAGCTCTGAACGTCTACTCAAGTTCACGGGAAATGGAAGATCCCCTGGAAAGCTTTTAAATTTGGTGTATTACTCAAAATGATATGACAGAGGAGAAGAAAACGCCGCATTCCTTCATGGTCATTGGGAAATATGCATATGCACTGCTTAAAATCCTGGCGTTTCCCGATTTGCCTCTTTCACTTCCGTACGATTCTTTGAAACATATGCTACTGAGGCATGTTCAGCCCATCGACTTGGAAGCTGCGGAGAGAGCGAACTTCCATACTTTATTCAGAGAATAAATTCAAGAGGTCAGCGCGTCTATTCTTCAAACTCTAAAACTTCAAACCCAAGCAGCAAAGCTTAATTTCGGTGATCAACTTCATAATCAGCCAAGAGATCAGCCGATTGCGGGAAGTATTTCCCCAGGTCTTCCGTAAAAGCTACTACTGCAAGAGGCTTCTTTCCAATCGACCGAAGCTGTCTGTGGACATTTTCAGGATGTACAGGGCGCGGTAAATTAAGAACATAGCGCCAACGGTGCTGAGATGCAGGCAAACCAACAGCAATAACAGTTTGAAAAGGTAAGCTGTCAGAGAAGTACGACAGTCGAGCTACATCATTTTAATCCGAATTCTGTCCAACATTTTAATTACTGTAAGTCAGGTGACCATAAACCTTCTCTACTTACGTGTCCATTTCGCTATTCCAAATGCTTTGAATGTGGCGAGATCTGTCACCTTCAAGCCGTCTGTCGTTGTTCGAAGACGTGTTTTGACCAGACTCCTTTAGATGGACAGTGTTGCATCTGACTTGCAGTCCACTGATCTTACTGTGGCTACTAATTCTCGTGGTTCTACACATCACATAATACAATCTCCTATTGTTAACGGTGGTGCCAAACATTTTTTCGTTGCTGACAATGGTAGTGTTGAATTTTTATTTCTGTCGCTTGCATAAAGCGGCTGGAACCCTATGTTATTCTGAAACTTGTTAATATGTCTGTTAAGGGTGTTACTGGACCTGCTTTAACCATTCTTAGAAAATGTGAACTCTCACTCACAGATGTGCAGTCCATTACTTATATTTGTTCATTTTTTGTTATTAATTCTGACCTGTCTATTATCGGTCTCAAGTACATGAAGGTTTTAAAGGTCTCTCTTTCGTTGTCTGTTGAATCTTCCGAGTCCGCAAATCTCGTTTCTGAGTCTGGTTCAGATTCGAATTCAGTTAGGGGAAGAGTACCGGCAATTGAGCCAGCGCAGAAGAGAATTCCTGACCATGTGAAGAAGAAACAACGCCAACACTACTACCCGGACGCTCACTTGAACTGCGGCGGATGTGATGATTGTAAATCATAACGGAACACTATATGTTTAACTGCATGAATAATTACGTTGTACAGATATTGGTTACGTTACAATTTTGTGGGCTGACGTGCTGCGTTATTACTACTGCGTAGGAACTACCTCTGGGTTCGAGCTAAGTACATTTCCGATTACTAATCCGTATTCCCAACTATTGCAGGTCACCATAGGATGGCGTGAATGCAAATAGTATATCCCACTTTGTCGGTAAAAGCCTTATGAAGGCAATTCGGTTCACCTTGCTGCATTCTTTGTACTTCCACAAAGGTCGCTTGGCGTTTATGCAAGAACACCATATATCAGCAGACCGAACCAAGCGACTTGTCATCCATTTGAAGGTATATTTTTCAGCAAGTCCCTACTACGGCAAGTCACTACTAAGAGTGTTAATCATTCCTTATGGGAAGTCCTTCGACTTAACTGAAGATGATTAGCGCCACTGATCTCAAACGTTTCTACAATAGGTTTATCATTACTCCCCACTCGTGTTTCTTATCAATGTCGTTTAACGACGTTGTTTGCGACATGAATCAACTGGACGGAACAGGCACGGATGTTAACGCATACTCTATGCCTATAATTTTTCACAAACTAAGTCAATCTGTTCCTCTATCCGGTGCTTCATTCCAAAGCAGATGGTCTCATTCTCCGAGTGATACAAAATCAAAAATGCATATAATAATGAATCAGAATAATTATTCATTTGACAACGTTTTTGTATGGAAATGGTTAACAGCGGATGGCCAGTCAAGTTTACAGGATTTCCTTTCCGCCATATGAGCTGCAAGTGTGTATGGGATTGAAGTCCATTTACTCCGGATATGGTTCGCAAGTGCTTAGTCGATTTTCCTCATTATAACACAACTGGTTTACCCAAAAGGCTCTATGAATATATCCTGATATACGCATTTTAATAATCACGGAAAATGTGAAAATGTCGTTTTTCACCCAAATGGATG
This sequence comes from Paragonimus skrjabini miyazakii, assembly GCA_014338405.1. NCBI lineage: Eukaryota > Metazoa > Platyhelminthes > Trematoda > Plagiorchiida > Troglotrematidae > Paragonimus > Paragonimus skrjabini miyazakii. Next base: position 14,968 of record JTDE01008054.1, on the reverse strand, counting down.
CTTCTAACTCGTTGCTACCTTGAAACACCACATCGGTGAAATACATGGCATAATTTTAGGCAGAAATGTGTGTCTGTTTATTGTGTTATATTGTATGTATGCTCGGATATTGATAGGCTATTACGGTTGTGCAAACACATGTGATGGCTATATAACGTCTAACGTTAAATAATTAGAACAACAGTCAACAGCTGTTGCCCACAGACGTTCACGACTGGACTCAGCTCTCTGTTATGAAACTACCAATAACAATGAGTTGCAGACTGAGGTTCGGCCACCATTAAGCAAAGGTTTTCTGGACGGCAGGTTGATTACATATTGAACGAACCACTTCCCGTCTGCACGAAACAAATCCACTGAGTGACCATTAAGCTAAGGGAAACGTAAGTCCGGCGACTGTCTCAGTGGAGGCAGATCGATAGAGATATTTCGGAAAGCTCCAACGTAGAACACAGTGCCAAAACTGTCCTTATGCGGATTAATACTAGACAAGGCAAAGGTGGTGATGTGGTTCATACAATCGCGACCATTACCAAGGAATAACGACTTAATCAACAAAATGTTAGAGCGGAAACATACGTTACAGCGTTAGCGTTTGCCACCCCCATGCAAGCAGATCTGTCGAAGTGCAGATTAGGCATGTTTCAGTGGAACAAGAGAGATCAGTGCTCGAAACTTATATGATACTGAGCTAAAAAGCTAACCGGTTTGCAATTAATGCAAAACCACCAAATGACTGACTTGGTTCAGATAATGTCGTGATTGCAATTTATAACCAAACGTTGTGTGCTATTGTTGTTTTGCTGCACAAATAATTATGTTGTACACAGTGCTCATTACATTACGATTTCGTTGGCCAATATGCGTTGTTACTACTGCGTGGAAGCTACCTGTGTGTTTAAGATAAGCGCACTTCCGAGTACTATTGCATATTCCTAATTACGACAACCCATAATTGTGCTGACTCCCATATATACACGTTATTCAGTTCGTTATTTAAGTGGTACTTGTGCATGTGTTCTGATGAACTGGATAACCACCACTATGCAGGGAAGTCTAAACTGTTCTCCCCAAATCTAATTCTCAGTATTAACGAACGGCAAGCTGGATCGTGTTCAATTCTTAGGAGCCGCCAGCGTGTTGACTTCGATGCCAGTTTAGTCAACGTACATAAAAATATGACCCGTGGTAATCGCGTAAAGTAGTCAGGCCTCTAGGCTATTTTGTCTTAGCATATCTGATGTCACGTTTAAAATGTTTCCGAGCACTGCACTAATCTCGGGAGTCGAGCGTAGGGTATATATAGGTCTGAATTCCTCTTCATTGGTTGTACCGTTTATTTGTTGCTCTGACGGACCTCCTTGTAAGCGACTAGAAAGTACCACCAAGGTTTATTATCTTCCAATCTACAACTTCTAGTGCGCAGCGCACATTTTGAAGGTAGCAGGTCGTTTTAGCAGAACATCTATGTACTTGACAAGAAAAATTGCTATTTATGTAAGAGAATAACAGATGATAGCTTTGTTAACGAACGAGGTTTTGCTGCTAAGTGACTTAATGTAGCATAAAATAATTAGTGATCAAAACTGACTATCCCGTAACTAAAAGGTTTCCAGATTTTTGGGTTGACTGCTGGCAATATGACCTCCATACCCAAAGATGCCGGGCGTCGCTAGTTGGACAGTTTATGGCGAAAGTCGGAAGTCAGTGACAGCAACACTGTTCTGTTTGTTATCATGCGCTCCACTTTGAGTACACCTTCTTTGAAGGTTCTCAAGAAGACTGGCAAAACACCAAAGCGGATCGCAACAAAAAATGTTAAAAAACTTTTCACTGTCAAAATGACTACAATCTTTTTTCTTTAGTTACCGTCATATGATCTGTCCCGCGCTAATGCGTGGATTTGATATTTCTGGCTAAAACATAGACAAACACGCCAGCGTCAACTTTTTATGTGTACATGTAGAAACGAAAATTGACAACATTTATCACGACATGAGTCTTAATGTAAGATGGTCTAATATGTAGTAAGCTTATCTGAGTAATCCGAAATGCATGTTATCAGAAAGCTAGCTCTCTGGCTCGTACGTCCAAAGGTTTCATAGCCTCATGTTAATGTCAATCGAAAGTCGTAATAAGAAGATGGCAAATCTCTAAACAAACCTGTTTATTGAATTACTCACCATTCACAAGCGGACTTCAACGCAACGATTAAGGACATTAGGAAGCTGAACGTGGAAGAACCCTGAGCACAACCGCACGGCTGTCACCGGAGAGGTCGAATGTCAACAGAAATGTCAGTTAACCTTCAGAATTCAAACAAGCTTCCTACTGGTTGAGCGGCGTTCCCAATGGCAGTAGCTAAAACATTATTACCCTAGTGAATGTAGCCTACAGTAGTAGATATGGCGTGAATTCGTTATACAGCTAAGAGTAAAACTTCGATTCTTACGCCAACACTGGCTTTGATGCTAGTGTTTTGTGGTGAATTTACAGTCACAATGTAATGTGAACCGGCGCGTTGGTACTAGTAAGGCAACTTTCACGTCGCAGGGAGTTTAGGATTTCGGGGACGTCGAAGGTGATCTCACTACATCCGCCCCCCTAGAAAGGTGACTAACATAGGAGGACTTTTACCTATGGATTTTAATTATGGCTAACAGCTGCTATCTTGTTGGTCAGCTGTGCGCAAACCACCCAACCTGAGAACGCCTCTAGAGGACTTGTCGGGGAGCGTTATTTCTTCAACTATTAGGCACAGAGTGCTACGGTGTTCAAGGTTTTCTCCTTCGGTCCAGCAACTGTTGTTAAGCCTCACGTTAAACCTAGAAATAAGGAAAGATTAAGTACCTACACGTTAGAGAGAAAGGCAAATACCCACCGTAACGCGTGTTCTGGAGCGCCTGAGGATATTTACAGTTAGGTACAGATATCTTCTGTGCGAAATGATTTAGAGAATTGTACCTACGAAAAACTGCTAGTTGCTGTTCGATTAAAGCGTGAAGTACACGTAATGAGTTACCAACTGTAAAATAAATGTGGAATAATAAAAGGTGAGCTATTCCTAATAGCGCGCGGGAAAATGGACGCGCCTCCCTGAACGAGTTGTAGGTGGATGAGGGGATTCGTGGGAAGTAGATGCAGGAGCTCGAGCTAAGTCGGAGGTTGAAGTAGATGGAGACGGCTCGGATGACGCTTTTGTTGTCAAACTGAGAGGCGAGTCGGTGAACGCAGGTCTAAGGCGGTCGATCGAGACCGTGAATTGCTGACCGCAACTGTCGACCACATAAGTTTTTGCAGACCGCTTAATGACACCAAAAGGTTCTTCATACGGTTGCTGCAGTGGTTCCTTGACAAAATCTGTTCGCAGAAACACGAACTCACAAGTGCTGAATTATTTGGGAACGTAAGACGAAGATTGCTGAATACGTGTAGCACTCGCTTGTATTTACCGCATGCAATTAGCTAGTCGGTTGGCGTAGTTTTGAGTGTCGACAGCGGCTTGGCTTGACGGTTGGAAGAAATCGGCTGGAAGGCTTAAAAGACGACCATAGACGAGTGACGCTTGGGTCGTACGGTCATCCTTAGCGCAATTGCGGATACCAAGTAAAACTAGGGGTGAAATTTCCGTCCAGTCCGTCCGCTCGTGAGCACGTACTGAAGCTTTGAGCTGATGATGGAAACGCTGTACGAGTCCATTCGCTTGTGGGTGATATGCTGTGGTGCGTGCCCGATGCACGCCTAACAGCTTGGTCAATTGTGAAAATAAGGCTGACTCGTACCGTGATCAGTTGTAAAGGTCGACGGAAAACCATAACGTGCGGTCCAATGTTCGACAAAAGTGCCGCGACAGTTACCGTTGATGAGTCTGACAACGGTTTGGCGAGTGAACCGGTCGATACACGTGGGTAGGTAGGTGTAGCCTCGTGAAGGTGGAAGTGGCTCGACGAAGTCCAGGTGGACATATTCGAAACGATCGTCGGGTGTTTGAGAAGATCCCAGCAGGCTGTTGGTGTGTCGGTTGACTTTGTAATGTTGACATGAAAGGCAGCAACGGGCCCAATGCCGTACCTACCGATTCATGTGGGGTCAGACGAATCGATCCGCAATCAGCCTTAGTGATGCGCGTATTCCTGGATGTGACAGGTTATGCAGCACTTCGAAAGCTGCTCTTCGTAACTAATGTGGCACGAATGGCCTGGGGTATCCCAGAGAATTGTCACATACAATAGTACCAGGCGAAGATGTCAGTGGAACTGTGACAATACGTATGTTCGTGCGTTTTAAGTCATCCATAAACGTGCAATCGGACTGTTGTTGCGCTGTTATGTTGCAATGTGACGGCAAGTCGGTGGCTGTAGACACGCTGTGCGTTCGTGAAAGAGTATCCGCAGCAACGTTTGCGGCTCCGGGGACATGGCGGATGTTCGTAGGAAACTGGGCTTTGTAGCCGAGCTGTCAAGTTTCTGGAGGTTAACGTTTTTCGGAGTAGTTACGCAAGGCGTACACGGGAGGTTTGTGATCGGTGGAAATAATGAACTCACGGCCCTCAAATGCGTGGTAAAAATGGCGCACAGCCCTATACGCAGCTAAGAGTTCACAACCGAAGGTGCTGTATCGCGTTTTGATATCGCTGAGGCGTTGAGAAAAGAATGCAATCGGTTGCCAAGTCTTGCAAATTGCTTACTTTAGCATCGCATCTATGGCTGTGTCCGATGTATCCACAGCGATGCTGGTTGGTGCGTCCGGTTGTTGGTAGTGCAACATGACTGCAGAAGCCAGTGTCTCCTTTACGGTGACAAAAGCCGCAATGGCTTCTGGAGTTAGGTGTAAGGTACGTTTATTGCCCCATAGTAGATCAGTCAGAGGCTGCATAAGCTTGGAGCAGTTGGGAATAAGCCGTCGATAATAATTCGCAAATCCATTGAAGCGGCAGAGCTTAGGAATTGTGTCGGGAAGCTGGCACGATCGAATAGCTTTAACCTTGGAATCGAGCAGTTTAATCTCTTCTGCCGAGATGCTATGGCCTAAACAAACCAACGAGGCTTGACCGAGTTCGGACTTAGCTCCGTTGACGATAAGACCATATGATGCCGGACGTTGAAATAACGTCCGTAGATGGATGATATGCTCTTCCTGGGAAGAGCTAGCCAAGAGGACGTCGTTTATGTATGCATAAATGAAGTCTGGCCGACGGGCGACTTCATTAATCAGACGTTGGAACGTCTGTGCAGCGTTACGAAGACCGAAAGGCATGTGCACAAATTCGAACAAACCGAATGGAGTGGTAATAGCCATCTTGGGTATATCCTCTTGTGCTACCGGTATCTGATAGTAGGCGCAAACTAGGTCGATCTTGCTGAAAAGTGTTTCTCCTGCGAGGCTGGTAGTTAGGTCGTGGATGTGTGGCGCAGGGTACTTATCTGGAACAGTGGCTTTGTTCAATCCACGATAATCTCCGCAAGGACGTCAATCGCATTCTATCTTCATTGGCACCATGTGTACCATGTCCCTGGGCTATCGGAGTGGCGGATTATAATCATGTCCAGCATGTTCTGAAATTCAGCACGAGCGATGCGCAGTTTGTCTGGTGCTAGTCTTCGCGGTCACTGAGAAACTGGTGCGCTTTTCGTTTTGATGTGATGTACCACGTCCGTAATGACTGCAGATAGCTCGTTATATGGACAGGCCAACTCCGTGAATTCACGCAACACCGTTCGTTATCTATCATCACCGCTTGGTTCCGCAAGCAGTGGGCTGAGGACAGCAGTCAAGAAAATGGTCCCTATGGTGGACGTTCTCGTTAGAGGATCTAGGAGCTTGTGATAGCCTGCGTCGAAAACTTACCCAAAATGCTTTAAGAAGTCCATGCCCGAAATGGCATCTGGTACATCCGCTATAATGAACACCCAACGGAAAGCACGCCGTAGTCGCACATCCAACGTAATGGATCGTGTGCCAAAAGTGCGTATTGGGGTTTCATCGGCGGCCTGGCGTTTAAATGGCTTCGAACGAGGCATGTCCCCTTTTCTAGGCGGTACGACACTGACTTGGGCGCCTGTGTCCACTAGAAAACGCAACCTAGAATTTTTATCGTGTATAAAAAGGCGACCAGGAGTAGGATTGCCAGCAACAGTTGTCGTCATTACTTGCTGGCACTTGTGTTTACCAGGACGGTTGGGATAGTGCACGGCCTAATGCATTTCTGTGCCTCGGTCCAGAAGCTATGGTGATACCGGCAGCATCCCGTTCTTGAACACGACTTAGAACGGCTACGTGCTCTAGAAGCGGGGCGAGGGCAAGTATCTTTAAAAGCTTAGACTTCTAGGCAAAGTTCTTTCACTTTTGCTGCTAAGTCGGCGGTTATGCTTTCTGTGTGTACCTCTACCTGTTGCACTCTGCTGGGAAGATGTTCGATGACTGAGGCCGCCGATTTTGCCAAATCACCCAAGGAACTCGTCGAGATGAATGGAGAGATAGTTGCTTGCACAAATTGGGGTAGTCTCTGAATCCAGAGGTAACGCATGAGTTTGTCATCATTTCTGTGATTTTGACTCACCTGTCGCAACTTCTGATGCAATTGGGATGGGGTAAGGTATCCCACCTGCAAATCGCTAAGAACCTGCCTAAGTCATTTGTTCTCTGATACGACGACATGTTTTAAGAATGCGCTCTTTAGTGCGTCGTAAGGGTTGGTCTCTAGTGGTCTGATCACTAAGTCTCTGAAATAGGGTGCGACTGGTAGTGGCAACGCGGTAGCCAAGTATGTGAACTTGGCGGTCTGGCCAGTGATGCGCGCTAACTGCAATTGCAGTTCTAGCTGCGCTAGCCAGTATTCTGGGTCATCCAGGACAAAGTCAGGAACACGAAAACTCGGGGCGTTTTCCCTGGCATCTAATTTGGCGAGCTCCGACTTGGGGACTGCATCATTTAAATATACACACAAGATTCTGAACAAATATAAGAGCTCGGAAACAGTTGGAACTATTGCACGATATCTATTGTTGTGTTTAACTGTGTATAAATATCCGAATACGGGAGAAAAATGGAGCCTGGTGTATATAAAAGATTGCAATACATATTAGAAGGCAGTAAAAATAACGGGCTCACCAGTGTTGTGATGCTATATCCGAAGTTCGTACGCCCAAGGTTTCCCCAGCCTTATATTAACGCGGACCGGAAGACAAAGTGAGAAGACGGTGGATCTACAAACGAAATTTATTTTTTAATTTACTCACCGTTCGCAAACGAACTTCAACGCAACGATTAGGGACATTAGGAAGCTGAACGTGGAAGAACCCTGAGCACAACCGCACGGCTGTCACCGAAGAGGTCGAATGTCAACAGAAATGTCAGTTAACCTTCAGAATTCAAACAAGCTTCCTACTGGTTGAGCGGCGTTCCCAATGGCAGTAGCTAAAACATTATTACCCTAGTGAATGTAGCCTACAGTAGTAGATATGGCGTGAATTCATTATGCAGCTAAGAGTAAAACCGCGATTCTTACGCCAACACTGGTTTTGATGCTAGTGTTTTGTGGTGAATTTACAGTCACAATGTAATGTGAACCGGCGCGTTGGTACTAGTAAGGCAACTCTCACGTCGCAGGGAGTTTAGGATTTCGGGGACGTCGAAGGTTATCTCACTACAAGTGTCGAATGAATAACTTCACATTTACACTTTGCTGTATTTTAACATGATACGTTTCTGGTACCTACACAATTGGTACCACCGTTCATTCATTGCCTCTTGTAGGCTGTTGCATCCCCAAACAGCACACGGCCCCATTTTAAATAGCGCAAAACTGGGACTTTTATGGAGCAAATGAGGCTTCCTTAATGAGTCGATTTTTTCGGACAAGTACATGGTATTATCCCATTCTATATACTTTTTGCGATGTCTTCATTTCTGTTGTTGATGTTGGTGCCTATGGGTTAACATGTCTCATTTGTTTATTTTGTTAAATGCATCACTTTCAAATAACTAATTGAGCTTCGTGTGGGTTGACTTCAAATGCCGGCAGTGTAACGGCACAAGTCAATGATCTAGTGAACAGTCGTCGGCTAACTAATCCTTTGTGTTTGTCATTCCAGATGTGAAGACGAGGAATGTGAGTGAGCAAACAGGAATAAGACACGCACCAAAGAATTGCACTTATAAGGTCAGCAAGTTCCCCGAACCCCGTTTGTAGATGACTTATGCAAAAGACTGAATGGAGCGAAAGAGTTGTACACTCTCTCTGTTTTGTACCACACACAATACACACGCTGTTCTCGCCGCTCGTTGTTCTTGTTGCCCCGATGTTCTGTTGAGTGACTGGGTGATGTTTGTTGGGACTATTCCGTGTATCCTACGTTGATCGTACACTATCGTTTCCGTTTCAGCGCGTCCGTGCGCATCGAAGATTTTGCTGATCTCTTTTGCATTACAGTAGAACGTCAGGATGCGTTATTTGTTTTCATAACATTATTGCACAGTGTTGATTATACCAAACAGAAAATAAACGATCGCCGTCTGCCCAGCAAACGCATGACCGACTCTGAGGTGTTGACCAACATCTGGCCAACGGTTGGCCACACAGTAGGCGAATCAGATAAGAATAATAACTGGTAATAACTGTGCTCATTGTGGTGTTGAAACGAGCTGTTAGAAAATTTCTAAAACACATTATCATACTCATACATACTGATCCCAATGCATTCAAGACTACCATAAGTTTGTGCACCTTCGTTTCAACCCGTGCCTCCATTTAACGTGCATTAACATTTTCACTTATTTTGAGTGGTGAGTTTGGTTGTGTTGCATCGCTTGCGGTCTGTGATAATCCACAGTTTCGTTGGAAACTTTGTAAATGCGTTAAATTGATCTCATTGTATCAAGTTCCTTGTTCCGGCCTTAATCACGGTGAATTAATTACATGAATTAAACATAATTCGCTAAAAACTTGTATTCTGCAGAAAGTGGAATTTGCGCAAGTTCAGTGGTATTTCCCACATCACTTCGGAAGCATTCATGAATGAATTCTTCATTTTCTGAAACAACTGTAAGTTCTCTATTAGATTGTCCAAATACGTTATTGCTGTATCTTGCTTGCTAGCTGAGATTTTCCACTTCTAATGCGTGCTAAAAACTTGTTTCTTTTGCAGGTATCAAGGCATGGAATGAATATTAAGCTCTTGCAGATATTGACAAAGAACAGAATATTTATTTTCTTACTTGGGACCCTCTGTTTACTGTCTGCAATGTTTATTTTCACTAGAAAAATTGTTTGATCACAATGGTTTTTTTAACAATCCCAAGGTTTACAAATTTCGTTGCTCGGTTGTTGAAAGCAGACGGTAGCTCTCATCGTGGCTGGGTATATTAGGCGCTCAGGGAACACTGGGGGAACGGTCGTGCTAATATGCATCGTAAAATTCAGTAAACTGAGCGCTGGCAAATGTTTCTCCGGCCAACTTCCTGTCTGGTCAAACCGGAGTCGGACCGACTCCGGTAATTGATGCGGGCCGGATCCGGTCCAACTGGCGGCCAGACACGGTCCGACACCAGGCCAACCCCGTTTGTTTGCTGGGCAGTGTCAACTATTTACCGAAAGTGCAGGAGGTTCATGGAGCAGAATAAGTGCTTCCCCAGCCAGCACGACCGTCCCATGAGCGTCCCCTGAGTGTTCCATGAGAGTCCTAACTGTGCACTTTCGGGTCACGCATTGGACACTCAGCGGGAAAACCAGCCTGGGCTTCCATATAATTTTGTAAATAAGTTTCCTTTATTCGACTACCTATTCACGCTTTATCGAACGTTTACCGCACATGAAAACTAATAAATATGCCCCCGAGCTAAGTTACCAAGACCGTTCCATAAGAATACCAGAGTGACCCCTGAGTGTCCCCGGCGGTCAAATATGCCCGCCATAGTATGCTATGGCCAATAATGTTCATACAATACTGTGTCTCTTCCACCGTATTTCATTCCACTGTTGGAATGAAGTGAACATATAAAAAGGAATGTCGTATTCAATTATGTGTGATAGAATATAAGAAAGATCTACAATGTAACATAAGAAATCATCATTCTCAGAGTTACTGGCATTCGAAACAATGACTGCTATGTCGTCTTCCTTGTCTTTCACGTGCCTTTAATATCGATTGCCGTACTTTCCTCTTGACAAGCTTCGTGTTGAATCGTGACGTTCGCACGCTTTGGTTGGCCACTGAATACGAAACCTATGAGATGCAAGATAAAGTTGCAAGGATGAGTTTGAAATGATACATCCCCGTAAATAATCGGGGCAGCAAACGTTAAACGAAACGATCATACAATATTCCCTTTAAGCATTCCAATAATGCTATAGTTATTTGCTAGTTCACACCGAGTAACCCGAATATGCCATCCTTAACCTATACAAAATTCAAACATGAGCCATAATAATACAAGTTTCACGGGTGTGTTTGAAATCCCATATCTTCGTAAATGATCAAGATAGAGCAAAAGTGAAACAAAAAAGTCATAAGGCCTTCTATCTAAGCAGGCTCCACTATCAATTGTTTAATCATAGACAATAGCTCGACAACCCGATTTTCCACAGGAGTGGATACTACAGCGTTACCATCTGGACCTGATGAACAACATACAGATTGCATGTATTTCATCGTTAAACATACCCAACTTGTCGTAACTCCTTGTAGAACGTCATTTGACGTTACTGCCGCATTAAAGCAACTCACGAGGCAATAAAACGCCAGTCAACCGACGACCGAGCTGCATCGTCCAGCCAGAAATTCAAGTTGCCGCGGAGCACCATATATACAGATATAAACAAAAACGAAAAATGTTACAGAGTTCATCGACTCTATAACCACGGCAGCGATAACGAACACTATTTAGACGTTAGTTATTGAATAACTTCCTCGTACGCTGCGTATGAGACGAATTAATTATTCCCCCCAAATGGGACTGTCATAGGACACTCGAGGGGCGGTCGACCGTCCTATGGGCGTCCCATGTGCTGGCTAGGTCGGATGTGGACAAGCATCAAGATGGGATCACAGGAATGGCTGTCCATATTTGGTTTGACTGAGTGCTTTGCCTTCCGGTTTGATACATCGTTTTTCAAATCTAATCTAAAATGCGAATTAGGTATTCATGAAGAGTCACTGCCAGGTGTGATGGAATCAAACGTCGCCAACGCGTCGACTTTGGGTCCCACTGAGCTACCTGAAGCAGTAACGGGAAATAAAGCAGTTGAGGGTAATTATTTATGCAACGTTTTAAAGCCTCCTTGTAGAAACATTGTGTCCCCTGGTAACCCCTCCCGAAAGAACAATTCAGTAGGACATTGTTGGCTGGTTCCTACGAGGAAACATATTTCTGGAAGACCAGCGAATGATATCGCAATATATGAGATATTACTACCCTGATTTACCGAAAAACCCTCGAACGTTGATCGACTCTCCGCGAGCTTGTAATAAAGTAGTCGTCGGGGATGGAGTTCACGTTTACTTTGGTTTAGTCCGCGGTTTATGTATTCTCCTCTGCCGAACTCCCGAAATCGTTTGCAATGAACTGTCGTTGCAGTTGAACATTGACGTGATGCGAGTGTACACTTCCTCTCACACACAGTTATGGCCAATCCTCTGCAAAGTAATCAGGCCCTTTTTGTCGGTGCTGCTCGTGATAGGTGTTTAGAGAGTGTCAGTCAAGCCGTTAGATGTTCAAGCGTTCATGCGGCAGTGCATTGATGAAATAGATGTTCTCTACCTCGAGGGGTTGGTCATTCCTGAGAGCACTATAGGCATCTTCGTGGTTCATTCAAGCAATGTGTATGATACTTCGAGGCGGCCGTCTCGCTGAAGTTGCCCGATGCCAGTTCTATTAATTGTCAATTTTTAGTTTCAAGCTGAGGTCCCTCTATTCATGGACTTGAAGTTTTATGGCTGCTACATTCTGACATTTCGCTACAGGCGTCAGTGAACAACGTCGACATTAGACAACTTATACTGGACTGTTCTAAGGCCACAGGGGGAATTCGACTACCGAAGGTAAAGCTTGTAGAGGACTAGAACGTTTCTATCTAGAATCGTCCCTGTTCTCCACAATAGTTAAACCAGAAAACCGATTAGCGAACAACGAAGTATATTGCAGGTAGACCGGGAAAGCAAGCTGTAAACAAAGCACGACGGGAGCAAAGCGCGACAAACCAGTAGCCAGCGACCGGAAATTGCGAATGTCAATTGTGACCTTGGACGGTCGAACAAACGAGAAAAATGCAGACATGCAATCAAACAATATCAGTAGTGTCAACGGTCAGAATAAATAGCAAGATAGTTTGAATAAGTGGCAAACCAGGAGTGTCTTTACAGAGATCCCCCTAGAAGGCTGCAAGCTTGAAAGCCTTCGACAAAATAGGAAAGAAAAGAAAACCAGAGCTGGAGACACTTAAGTTACCGTGGGTTGAGTAGAGGGCAGGCGTATTGAAGAACAGCTACGTATGCCACGTTAAAGAAGGTTGGCAACGATGAAGAGTGGTCGGCCTGTTTG
>JTDE01008053.1:0-21180 GCA_014338405.1 Paragonimus skrjabini miyazakii | reverse complement strand
TAATAATAATAATAATAATAATAATAATAATAATAATAATAATAATAATGGTATATTTCTCAACGCATCTGTGAGAAACACGCTCAGATAAGCGTGATCAATATGCACATGGTAACGTGAAACGCATGCCGTACTCAAAATTGTCAATTGTGCAATACATCAACTATGAAAATAAAGTTACAAAACGGACATAATAATACAGGAAAATTTTAGTTTATGAAGAAGCATTTAGCTCACTTGCTTCTAAAACGAAAATTCTCAAAATTTTTAATGTTCGACAAAAAATGCCGAGTACTTACATCAATTCTCGCTTCACAAAGTTAACGTTGGCCTTATGTTCAAGGTCATGCCAGAAAAAAGATTTTTCAGGATGGAGAAAATGAACAGTCGAAGAATTTCCCCATTATTTGGTGTAGACGCTACCGAAAAATTATGTAGAAACTTTTGTGAAGATGAAGGAAGATAGAATGGTCCCAATTTTTGCGGAGAAATGGACGATCATCTAAACTGGACTTTATTTTCTCAAAATTAACGGAATTTGACAGACCTCGCGAATTGTCCAACCAGTACGGGATTTTGATTGTCCGGACGTTATGGAAGGTTCTCTTGCGTTAGAATTTATCGTGGAATCGAGAATGAAAAGCAAATTTACGTGATAAACAGGAGAACATGAAGTGATCATGTGAAGTCTGACGAACAATGGAATCCGATATTTTCTGACCAAACCTTTTACATAAAATTTATAATTTTGTATTAGTTAATAAAATGTATATCTCTTACAAACAGTTGTTATCAAATTACTTGAAAAAAGATCGATTCACAGCTTTATCTAGTGTATGTCTATAGCCGAATTTCGATGTCGATTTAGTATATACGACCGTAATGTAGAATGGAAAAGATGTTTAGCAGCACGGGAAGATTGTCAGGTGGTCTGTTAAGATAGGAAAATGAACCTATTGTTATGCAATCATATGAGGCGAACAGGCTAAGTTATATGTATTTTTTTCAAACAGTTCCAACGTTCACAGCTATTGCATAATAGTCGATAACTATACACAACTGGTAATCATTAAGTATGGAGTAAGAGTATACCAGGATGGTTTGGTTAGTACAAACGGGATGTGTATGATGTTGCCGTATGTTGACCATAGTTTTGTTGTCCAGCTGCAAGTTTTGGACATAACTGTGTACAAGATCTATCCTATTGGAGAAATAATAAGTTTCGAAATTTAGAAATGTCTCGAATGATGAAGTTGATAACTTTGATTAGTTCGAAGTGTATATGGCGTTGCATAATGTGGTGTTGGTTTACCCTCAGATGCTATTAGATGAGATCAGATGTTTGATTTCATCAGCGAATAGAAATAGTTTGCCATGCTGGATAACTTTACATATATCATTTATATACATAAGAAAGAGTAACGGTCCCAGGACGCTTCCTTGAATCACTCCACTGGTAACTGATCTGGGCGTTCAGCTGTTATCTCCTAGTTTCACTGTTTGTGTGCGGTCTGCAAGGTATGAAGCACACCAGCTGAGCAATGGGTCACTTATACCAAAGGATGCCACTTTTATCACAAGGCACTTATGAGGCACACGAGCAAAAGCTTTTTGCATGTCCAAAAGAATTGCATTCCCTGAATCAGCAGATTTTGTGACGTGATCAAAGAATTCCAGCTGCCACGTGATGCACGAACGTTTGCTGAGGAACCCATGCTGGGAGTGGTTTATAAGATTATGTGATAATAAGAATTCAACCATGCGACATTTCATTATCCTTTCCAACACTCTGGAACAAGTTGAAGTATGGTTAATGGGACGATAATTGTTGATGTCTTGTCGCGAACCACCTTTGTAAAGAGGCTGAATTATAGAATTTTTCCATTAGAGAGGGAGGAAGTCTAATGATAAACAACGTGTATAAATATTAAACAAAAGGAGAGGAATGTCCTATCCTCCGTATTTGAGAGCAACAGGGTGTATACCCTCTGGACCAGGAAGATAAGAAGGTTTGATAGTATCTAACTAAGAGCGTATTTTTATTGCATCAAGAGTAACGTCGCTTAGGAACTTGTTTGTTTTTACAGGTAGAAGTGGAGGCAATATATTTTCTTCAATGTTGAAGGAAGCGGCGAAATATGAATTGAAAGCCTCACAGACTGATACAGGATCATCTACGGTGATTTTATTTTGTTGTGTAACTGCTGAGATAATAGGGTCTCGTGTACAGTTTCTGCGTTTCAATAACTGCTTCAACTCAGAGCTCTTCTTTTTGCTTTTCAGTGAACGTTTTTCCTCATTCAAGTGAAGCGTTTTAGTTCTATTTTCTGTAGTGTCAAACATTTTATGCCTTTGAATAATCAGAGAGAAATGATTTGTTTTTACGGTGTCGCGATTTCAGACTTTCGAGCTTACATTGCTCTTTTGGAGTGAGCATACTGCGTTTACCACACACATTACGACGTTTTGATCTCTCCGGGTCTAAGATATTCATACAAAACCTGAAGTTTTCATTAAATACTTCGGTTGCAATACTAGGGTCAGAGGTCAGAAAGAATGTGTTCCGCACCAGGGACCTCAACAGAGTGGCAAACATCTTCCAGTTGATTAATTTTATTTGGCAATAACATATTATGTTCGACTTTTTTACAGCTTTCAGATCAAACATGAAGTTGACCACGTTGTGATCACTTCCTGGAAACTGTTCTAGGACGGACATTTTAGCAGAAGAGATACCTGTTGTAAAAATGAGATATAAAGTGTGGTCTAGTCTGGTAGGTGCAAAAACGTGTTGGCACCAACCATTTACTTGGATACATGCAAGAAACTCTGCTTGGTTTGCAGGGGCTGTGAAAAAGGTCCAAGAAATATTGGGCATATTGAAATCTCCGCCAGTTATTTTGTACTGTTTGGGCAATGTTGATACATAATTCAGTCCATTAGTAAGGTTAGTCTTGTCGTCATGGGTGGCGTTTTGTGGTCTGTAGACGCATCCTGAGAGTAGATCACAGGATTCAGCTGAAACTGATAGCCACAATGAGTCATCAATTCTATCAAGACACGACTCATCGAGTATGGTTGCAGAATACTGCTCCCTTAACTAAATTAAACCTCCACCGCCACGTCCTGTACCGTAATTTTTACGGAACATATGATAACCTATAACGTTTATTTATGTGTTTGATGTCTCAGGGGTACATCAAGCCTCAGTGACCAGAATAATGCAAGGACTATAAAAGAAGATGGAAGATTTAAAAATATGCATCTTATTGACAAGTAAACGTGCATTCAAAAGCAATAAACTTAGTCCATTTTCCTTATTCGACGTTATTTTTGGACCTTTAAAAATGTCCAAAACAGAAGGGTTTTTGTGATTCAGAGACCCTGGTGACGTCGCTTGATCAGATTCGGTTATGGTTGGCGCATCGATGATTAAAGGAATGTCGCCTGCGTCTGAGTCCATGAGAGAAAATTTTGGAAAAGTATCAGTAAGCTGTGGTGGGGCAGTGGGGATATGGGGGGTGGATTGGGCAGGGGAGGTTTGAACGGTGTGTGACGCAATAAAAAAGGGTAAGGTTGAAATGGGTTGGTCATATCTACATGCACGTTGTCAGCGAGGGGACCACGGATTGCATTTAGGTGAGCACTAATATTGTGGGGGCTGTTCGTATCAAAAGGGGCTCTAAGCATGGGATAGTCAACTCTGGTGGAAATAGTGGGGTTCCGTTTAAGTCTTGTTTTAAAAGGTGTATTACGCGGGAGATTGCTATCGTTAGGAAGAGGACGAAATTTGGGGATTGGTAATAGATACATTCTTTTTTCCCTGGGTGGGGTATGGGTTTACATGCTTAATCTTTCCCTTGTAATGCGGAGAAGGTAAGCACGAGCGACTCGTAGAATATTGAATTGAGGAGGGTTTATTAAAACCAGTGCTCCACTGGTGGCCGGTTGTTTGGTTCCTTTCGGAAAAGTTTAAAGCTGGAATGCCGGCGTGTGTCTGACTAGTAGACGGTCTGAGCCTTACTTTGTCTGATCTAGATGTCGCGTAGACAGGTTGATATCTAGACGTCCCAGTTGGTTCAATATGGGCACATTTATTTACCTGCTTTTGTTTGAACGTTGACTCCTTGATAGGGGCCGCCATTTCGTAAGGCAGGTTGTTGGAATTGTCAAGATCTACTGTTAAATTGATCAAGTCGGCAAGTATGGCTTCCTCTGTTGTGTCGTTCGTGTTTTCAAGGGGCACACTGGCATGCTCAGAGGTGATACAACAGGACGAAGCTACACACTCAGTTGGACCCGATTCATTACCCTTTGACATCTTCGCGCCTTGTTTGGGTGCGTTCAGGGCCACACGCTTGGAGGTGACAGTATTGTGCAATAAGCGATTTTGATACTCCCTCTCAAGTGGCGTTCTATCCTGCATAATTCTTATCAGTTTAAGGGAGGTTTTGGACTTGATAATGTCCTGACATTGAATGAACTGTCTCGCAATTGTTTCGCTCTGGAATTTGAACAGAAACAAACAGCAGATCTTTTGAGTCTTCTTACGGAGACGAATGTATACGATGTCGGATCTATATTAGTAATCCTCGTGAGTAACTTCTTAAGGCCATCGAGGTGAACCTTATCTGGCACATTGAATAAGATGGCATTATATGTGCAACGCATCCATTTTGTGATTTCTGTTGTCAGCGTGTTGAGAAACACACTCTATGTTATCCATCTTGGGACTTTCTGGCATTTTGAAGATGTAAGATTGGGAGATAAGATTCTCCTTTAGAGAATTGAATAGAGCACAGCTTGTTTTAAGTTGAGCAAGTTCAGCTTCCAGTTTAGATACCTTGTCAAACAACTCCGCCAATACATTGTCTAGAGGGATAGAACAGTTCTTGGTTAGAGAGGTACTGGCAGGAATCACCAGTTTATCTTCACCCCCTTTGAAGGCAGCATCTTTGGAAGGGCCTTTGTAAGTTCTGGGCTCAGAGCATTTGCCTTAGGTCGTTCAATATCTACTTTAGAGCTAGAACAAGTGGTTTTGACACCAGTCGTTCTTGTTTGGTGGCTGGTTTTGGTCATCATAATTTGTTATATAATGATATTTTTTAGACAGACGGGGACGTAGATAAAATGTAAGCAGACTGTATGGTAAAAAAGTTGTCAAAAATAACAATTTTATGAGGAAAATCACATTAAATATCCACGCAGTAATTACTTGCCGTTTTCGAATGATGGTAAAATTGTAGCGGATTATTTGAAGTGTTTACATTTTTGTAATCGATTTGGTCCATCTGAATACGTAGTTACCGAAAACCAGAATTAGGTAAAGACCACAGAGTTCACACAGTCCTTGATGAGGAAGGACATTCGGCGAATGAGTACGCGTAAGACAACCCAGCAGCCAATACCCTAATCATACGTCATCTGGATACATCTGGAGGAACACTCTTACGGTTTAAAGTAAGAAAAACATCTCGGTTACTTTTCGACAAAATATATGATTACATCCAACATGACTACAGGGAACCACACATCTAACTAAAGTTTCGGATAAAAGTACAGACGCGGCTCAGTGCCATTCGTCTCCGTCGAGAACCTGAATCCGAAAGGAAGAGGCAGGTGGCCCATCGGATCAAATAGACCTGGTCATGTGAAACGTTCAGGGTTCACACGTTTTCATATGAATCGATGCGCAATAGTGTTTTGTCTGTTTCCATGACGGTTGGAATCTTGTTCACCTGGCATCCACAGGCTGCAGGGTAGAAAAAAGGCGTAAGCAAGACGTTTGTACGTTATTTTGTCTAACAAAATTTCACGTTCATCCTCAAACACGAGGAGTGCCGCAATCCACTAACATATATATGTTACAAAGAAACACAAAGAAACACAAAGAAACATATATATGTTACAAAGAAACACCCCAACCCCGGGTAGTGCTACACCATACCAGATGGGAGGGAGAAGGATAGGCGTTTCTCAACTGAGCCGCCTGCGTATTTGTCGTTGATTGCCTAGATTACTGGCTAATCGGTCACACGTCTTTGTGAGTTGTAACAAAAAAATTTGGGTCACACTAACTACTGTGTTGCAGCCTTGTATTCATGTTGACTAGCTCTGACATACCGCACGCTGAATCAAATTTTACGTGTTGTATTTTGTGTTCGCTGCATTTATGTAACTGTCACTTATTTAGTGTATCGCAATTTTCAAATTTGTTGGGAACGTCTTCCGAGATGTGTTTGACATCCGGGTTTTTCATTCGGCTGTGCTCCGTATGATTCTCTTCCAAGTTTTCAACTCAACCGGATATATTTACTGATGTATACTACTTTATCCGCTTTTATGCTACTCCCGTCTGCTCCACTTGGCACGGGGTTTTCTGTTATGTTGGATTTAGCAAAAGGTCGTTACTTTTAAAATAGCCACTTAACGTTAACCAGTCGGTATGTAAACTCACGACATGATTCCACTTTTAAAACCGTCTAACATCGTTGTGGTATATGGCTGTTTGTTCTGTACAATATTGCTTACCCATTAAATAGTTTGCATTCTTAGGTGGTTGTCATTTTCTGCGTGTTGCTCAGAGATGTTTCGATCTTAACACTGCCTTGAATTACTGGGAGCACTCTTCACGAAAGAAAGTATTCCAATGTTCTCTCAAGAAGACATTCTTTGGAGGTCACCCAAACACGTGACGAATATGACACAATGAGTTGAAAAATTTCGGACAATTGACTACGGGTGCTTCTCTGCTTATCAGGAGAAGGCCTTTAATAAAACTGACATGACAAAGTGAATGTTCCCCCGAGTGGATACACGTTTCAAATGACGTGGTATCCATTAGTTACCGCCGTTTGAGATTGCAAGTAAAATCTTGTATTCATGCACTTGAAGGGACATACTGAAAATTTACGCGTTGACCGAAAGTGTATCAAAGTATTCTTCGTCTCAGGACATGTGCTCTAACATATATGCCTCGAAATGCTGTATCTCCACATATGTGAACTGTGTAAACTGTTGTGACGTGATGCATATGATTTATACGACAATTTTCCGCAAGGGTATTATGTTGATACTTTCGCTTCAGTAACCGGCAACCAATGTGGTGACTGTAATACGCGGCATTGCAATCTGTAGTTGTTAAGAATGGGTCACCAAATAACCTAGGTGAACGCCAGTGGTGAGTTAATACGCTCTTTTACGTTGAACGGAGTGATATAACATGCTCTGTGTATACATCAGCTAACCGGAAACGATGAGTTGGGGTGTGAACAGTGGACTAGTTATGCGCTCCAGAAGTTCGTGATTGGGCCGCATTACATAGGTGTTAAGAAGAAAGTGCCTGGTCCATCCCGATGTAGGCAGATAGTAGAACATAACTACTCACAGTATAGTGCTTTCCTAAGTGTCCGACTGTGGAATATTTGCTTCTTTGTGCACTCACTGTTAATGGACCATCGCTAAGTGGTCAAAGTTAAAAGCTTTATATTGACAAAAGCACCCGGCAAATATAGCGTCGTAACGCAAACCGGTTTAGCGAAGGAAAATCGGGTACTTGTTAAGGACGGACCTGAAAATCAGTAGAGCTTGTGGTAGGCGCTCTGTCCAACGCTGTGTCGCCTACGCCGAGTGCTGAAGTAGTTGCTTGCGTCGAATGTTTGATGGCTGTTATGTGTTTGACAGAAGGTCTGTGACAACGCTCTATTTCCTAAGTTATTCTCATCTCGTTAACCCTTATTCTTCCTACATTCGGAATCTCCTCGCTAATGATTTCATGTCTCCCTTGGTGGAAACATATACGTGAGACGTGAAATCTGCTGTGATACAGCGAATTAATGAGATATCCGTAACTATCTGGCAATATTTCTGTGTTATCGCCCAAGACTTTGAAAATCGTTAGTTTCTTGTGACAAAAATGACCACGAGCCTTCAAACGTTTGCCTCAACCGACCGTGACTTGGTTTGCCCTTCATTTGGCGCCTAGATTGACAATATTAATTGTGGGTGTCGTGATGGTGCGTTTGCGTTTTCCTCTGAAGCAGCTTTTCATGCTAGATTAATAGTTGACCGTCCTTTGTTGATAACTGATGGATTGCGTATAAATTTGGTTTTAGTTAATGAATTAACTACAGGGATTCAAAGATGTAGTCGAAGTTCGGGAACTTTCCAGCCTCAAGGAGTTCAGTTGTTTTGAATAATATGTGAAGGACCACACCGTTTTGCACGTGCTTGATTCAAGCAAAAATGCAAGCAGTGGACGTTCGAAGTACGATAATGTGTGTGAGTACTACTGAGGTTACGTGGTAGATGGTATCCCGGCGTATCAAAGATAAGCAACGTGAGAGCGAAAGCCGCGGATTACGACCTGTTTAGTGGGTTGAGTTGACATAATTTCTATTGCACGGTTCTCACGATGCATGCTGCCAATCACGCTTTAGCGTCGTTAGGACGCTAACCATGTTGGTTGTTAGCTATTATGCATTAGAACACAACCACGACCTGACTACTTTCCTGTACGATGTGCAACCAACAAATCGTCATCTCACAGCAAGCAATGTGAGCGACTCTAGGCATCTGTTCCAGTAAAATATTCCAACTGCGGAGTTGAAGCAGTATGCGGTGGATAGCTGTGGCAAGTATTTAACAACAGTGGATATTTGCAACATCCGTCATCGATTGAAACCCTCGACAATGAGTAAGTGGCTTTGTGTACGTTGATGTTGCAGTAAATCTATTTCAATTTATTGATCATGTAGGGGAAAATGGCGTTTTGCGTGTCATCAAAGACGACAATAACAAATGCACGCACATACGTCTCGCACGGAAGCAGCAAATGCGATTGTTCAGACGTTTCCATGAGGTGATCAACATCGATGTCACGCATGGAACCAGCCGCCACAAGTAGGTCCTCTGTCAGTTCACATTTGCGGTTGTAGCTTGAAGCTATATCAGTTTCTTGTCACGGACTGGATGGGCCATGGACGATACATGATGTATGGCCATGTTCTGAGTGAAAAGCACGCTTTACTGCGTCGTTCGTTTGAAAACTTTCGTGACGTGATGAGGGACCACACACTTGTGAGAACGTTTGTTGTCGTCCACATGTACGTTAGGCATATACTGTCTCGGTTGACGACATTCGCCGGTCAATTGGCGTTACAGCATCTCCGTGGGCGTGCTTCCCTACTGCATTGTAAACGACAGGACGAGTCCAGGTTAAACGCACCTTATGTAATATAGATTTTTAGTTTCGGGTGAGCCATGACGGTACACAGTATACGGTGGACATTGATGATGGCACGTGTGAGTGAAATTTTTACCGGTCCATGTAGTTACCGTGCATCCATATGTTGTTCGTCTTCAAAGAAGTACTCCATCCATACGGTGGGTTGTTGTTAACGAAAACCGCATTTATTCTAGGCCGTTTCCCAGTTAATCGAAGGTGGCTTGACGAATACAACTTGCCTAGAAGCAGCATGTTTCGCCGAGAGGTAACCGTCGCTATTACTAATCCATTTCAACCAGATTACAAAATGCTGTATCAGGGGTTGGACAAGCATCAGGATGGTAATCCCAGGACAGGAAGCCGAATTTTCAAGGCTATTATAGCTTTAAAGCACCAGCCCGTTGCGAAAGCTAAGGTGGCCTTACCACAGAGTGTCATCCTCCTTGTTCCGTCCTGCAGAGCGAAGCAGCCAAGGTGAAAGAAGAATGTTCATATGGGGGTGCCCTGTGGATATTGTGGTGAGCCTGTTAACATGAATGGTTATCTATAAGATAGTGACGGGTTAAATTTCCATTCAGAATGTATTATTAATGCTGATATATTGCAGTGCCTCTGATGCATTGGGAAGCTAAAACCTCCCTCACCGGGTACTTTGTTAATTCATGAACTACTCGGGTTTATTTCCATCCGCATCAAACGATTTATTGCCTCCAACGTTTAAACCGAAAGGGAGACCCCGTCCAGCATCCCTGATGACTGATGACTGGGTTACATTGGACGATGAGCTTAGTGTTGTTCGTCCGGGCAAACATGATACACACTCAACTCTCAGCTATATGAGTGTTCGGAAACCATGCCAGGTTCTGGGGCCAGTGTAAAAGCAGCTGCATGTACTGAGTGTTTGACGATCGTTGTGTGTAATAGAAAGTCGGTGACAACGCTCCCTCTCGTAATTTATTCTCCTCTCGTTAATCCTTCATCTTCTTCTTACATTCGGGATCTTCCTCCTACTGACTTCAAGCCTTCCTTGCAAGAACTCATACGACCATTCGAATTACACGCGCGACAAATCATTCCTTCTACGAACGCTACTGTTGAAGATTTTAACAAGGCCTGCTGTCGTTCGCTTGTCGAAGCTTGCTCTTGTGTAGTTTGTCCAAACTCAATCTCCACTGCTATACCTTGGTTTCATTTGCGTCTTACCACTCCACAACTGCGTGACTGTTGTGCTTGGTCGTGTTTACGTGAATCGTTGGTCTAGGGAGTTGTAAATTTGGTGGACTCAATATCAAAGTTTGTTGTTATTTCCTCTTTTATTCAGCTTTTAATAAGTTTCCTGCACCTTAGCGTCTTATTAATAAGAAGCTCATCGTCGTCTCTTTTGAATTTAAAGCGGTTGCTCAGCAGACTCGGAATTTATAAATGCTTGCCGCATTACAGACTCGACCATTCGAGATCCATCTTATCGACAGATATGCGTAGTTCGAACGTAGTTCGAAGAACCAAGAGAGGACTAACGGTGCCCAATAAATCCGTTCTACTGGAGTTCATGTTTACCATCCAATCGGCCTAAGGCTTTCGGTTCGCAATTGCAACGATCGAACTAATCGAATTTGACACACGTGGTCCATGGATGCGTCGTTCTGGTTGCCATTCGTCTGGAACTTCTCCAGGAAGCATCGTATCGTTTGGTGTAACTTTTATACCCTTGTCTGCGAACAACATCCTTGTTTCCTATCTCCAGCCATTGACCGATGATCCCCGGATGGCTCAAATTGATGAAGATATCAAAACGTCTTTAAATGATTACATTATTTCTGCTTCAGTTTATTTTTTGTCCATGCCTTTGTGCACCATGTGTCACGAATAGGTTCGTGAAGTTTACTCCAAGCGACATACACATGCTGCCGTTCCTTCCATGTGCGGGTGGGTTCCTCTGTATCTTCTGTCAGACTCAGTCCCAGCGGAGTCCCACAGGGCTTCATTCTGTTGCCACTTCTTCACTCTATCTTCATCAATGATCTGCCATCCAAAGTATCGTCTCCACTGCTATTGTTTGTCGACGGTATTAAAATCTGGCGTATCGTGCTCATCAGCTCTGACGGGTGCGCCCCGCATCGAGTTCAATACTAGCAGGTGAAAAGTTACGTGTATCAGGCATAGGCAAAATACCCCCTACTCCCTCGGCGGAGCACCGCTCCAAGTCATATACAGAGAAAAAGACCTTGGCACTGTTGTGAAATACAACCTTTCCAGTTCTTTCAATACCGCGGCGAGCACCAAGGAAGCCAATAGCGTACTAGCGCTTCTAAGGCGTTTGTTTGGAAAATGTGAACGATCATGTTTCAATCACCTGCACAACAGCTTTATTCGTCCTCACCTCGAACATGGAACCCTTGTTTGGTCTCTTCGCTTGAAAAAGGGCAAACTAATTCTAGAAACTGCTCAGAGGCGTGCGATAAAAGCAGTCCGTGGGTCGAGTGCAAAACCCTACACTGGGCGGCTTCGCGAGCTACACCTCTTCTCTCTGGAATACTGCAGGCAGAAAGATGACCTGATATTAGCGTACATGAATAAAAACACCCCTAACCATCCGTGTAGCTCCTCGCTCACTCCTGCGGATAATAGCTCACTTAGAGGGCATTACTTGAAAATTGAATAGCAGTACAGCAGACTTGAGCTAAAGCACAGTTTCATCTTGGTTCGGATCTGTGAAGCTTGGAACTCCCTGCCAGAACATATCGCGAATGCCACGACAGTCGCTGCCTTCAAATTCCTTCTGGATCGTTACTCTAACACTTAATCCAAACCCCAGCATACTATTCTGCACACAGCCACGTATGTGTGATCGTCTATCGAAAAACTCACGCATGATTATTTATGTGCGCCCAGCTACAGAATTGCCAGGTTAACAACAGTAGGCGTGCATCTATTGGTCTGTTGGTTTATCTATCAATTCTCCGTTTTAGCCCTTTGATACAACCAAGAAAAGTTGCGACGTGTGACTATCCCTTTCGTACAGAGATTTCTCGCCTGGAGAAACGGAACCATCAAAAGCTGTGGCTTTCTACTTCCGTCTATCATCCATTGAACCCATTGAACTTCAGTGATCTTACCAGCACTAAAAACGACCAGAGTCAGTTTGAAATGCACTGGGATACTAAACATTTCATATTTGTAAATCGTTGTACAAAAGCGAAAAATCTAGTTAAGAGAAACAGAAAAGGCGTCACCTCAGAAATTTGAGCTTTCGGCCTCACACCTGTAGTGTGTGAACTACAATCGTTCTCGATACAACAATGACGAGTGAAGTCAAAGACTGGACTCACCAAAGATTGACAAAGTTCGTGAGGCGTCCAATGATACTGGAGAGTATTCGGATTGTTCCAAGCGTGGCTGAGGGTGCAAAGTAACAGAACTGAAAGTTAATCCAATAAATAGGATGTTCTAAATTTGAAGGCAACCACTAGCGTCGTAGGAAGAACCAGAAAGCACATGTAGCAGAGTTTATTGGAAAACGTGTTGTGTTGTTGTTTTTACTCAAGTCAAACAGAAATGTACCATATGGTCTGATGCAGCAATTACGCGATGTTAGCAAAATGAAGTACAAAATAAGGAAAACTCTGTAATATTCCCCTGCCAGAGCATCTAACGCAGGCATTGTTGCTCAGATGGAAGGAAAATTAACAAAATTAACAAAATTAACTGAAGCGATTTAACGGAAACGAGTAGGCAAATTAATGTCTAGTTGTGTGAGTGATTAACTCTGGCAGGGTTATGTTAGTTTCCGTATGCGGTAACCGGATGTTAGATGTGCTCACTGGGACTGCGGGAGCTGCCTGAGTAGTAGGGAGAGGAGGATTGGATGTAAACTGACGTGTTAATTTGTTTGGTGATTGTAGAAAGTCACTGTCCACATACGCCACTTTCAGACGGTCGAGGCTGACGGTGTCACGTTTCCTTGCTCGATCAATGGTGAAGTACCTGTCATCGCGTGATGTCACTCTGGATGGTCCAGAGTATGGAGGTCGCAGTGAACGCTTTACTAAATCACAGTGGATAAACAAATGTATGCATGTATGTAAATCACGGGGAATACGACTGGGGCATGTATGCTTCCACGTAGGGATTGAGCGGATGTTCTCCATGTCTCCGAATGTCTTGCACTTAGTTCATTGCATCAGTCATGTGAGACGAATCTTGGAACAATTCGCCGGACAGTCGCAGACTTGGTCTATAGATTAGTTCTGCCGGAGTGACTCCAAGATTTCCCTTAATAGTTGATGTGATACTTTACAGGGTGAGTGGAAGGCACTCCGTCCATTTATGTTTTGAAGAGTGAGCGATTAATGGCGCTTTCAGTTGTCGGTGGAAACATTCCACTAGACCATTCGAAGAGGGGTGATATGGGGTCGTTTCAATGTGTTCGCCGCCACGCATACACGTCATATCCCGGAAAAGCTGCCATTGGAACTGCGCGCCTCTATCGGTAGTAACTACTGGAGGAACACCGGAGTTAGCAACCCAGTGGAACAGAAACATCCTGACAACCGTAAAACTAATGGTGTCTGATATGGGAATAGTCATCGGTCAACAAGTGAAATGATCAACACAAGTGAGCAGAAAAGTATTTCCATCGGAAGAGGTAGAGAACCAACAATATCCAAATAGGTGTGAGAGAAACGAGAATTCGTCGTGGGGAAATAGCAAGGTGCGGAGACGGCGTGATGATGGATCTTGTTGCGTTGGCAATGCGAACAGGATTTTGCCCAAATGCGTACATCCTGGTCCTTTATACGGCACATGTAACGTTGAGAAATGAGTTTGGGAGTGGTGCGTACTCCGGGGTGTGAAAGCGAGTGTAGGAAGACGAACAGGGGCGTACGACAAATTATTGGAATAAACGGTCCTGGATTGGGAGTAAATACGTCGCACAGGATAGTGGAATGAGTGTGAGGAAGGGGAACCTTGGACAGCAGGAGAGATGAGAATGTCTCTGGATGAGATAGCTCTTCTTCGTTCAGCTGTGCTTCTGCCAGTTTCTCCAGGCTTATCTCTGATGAAGTTGAAACCGCATCAATATGTAGTCTGGAAGGGGCGTCGGCGATGACGTTGGCAGATCTTGGAATGTGACGAATATCCGCTGTGAATTGTGCAATGAAATCAAGATGACGGATTTCACGGAGGGAGTGTTTGTCCGATGAGGAGTTGAGCGCGTAGAGAAGTGGTTTGTGGTCTGTCAGAACAGTAAAAACTTGACCTTCTAACAAGTACCGGAAATGCCGACTCGACAGGTATATCACGAGTAGTTCTCTGCCAAACGTACTATAATCAGCTTGTGAAGGGGACAGCTTTTGCAAGATAAACGAGAGGGGTTGCAATTCCTCGTTGACAAGCTGTTGGAGAACTCCTCCCACCGCGTTTGCTGAAGCATCGGTTTAGAGAAACAATCGAATGCCAGGGTCAGTATTAAAATGGAACAAGGCAATGGTTTTGCTAAGCATTTTTTTGCCAGTGTTAAACGCATGTAGCGCTTGGGCATTGAAAATAACGCCTTTTCTGGATCCACGTAGAAGGTCAGTCAACGGTTGTAGAATATGTGCACAGTGTGGTATAAAACGACGATAGTAGTTGTTCATACCGATGAAACGTTTGAGTTTTTTAATTGAAACGGGAAGGGGGAAATCTTGTAAAGCTTTGACTTTTGTGTCCAGCGGTCGGATGTCCATGGTATCGATCATATCTCCCAGAAATTCCAGTGAATCAACAGGGAGGACACACTTTGAGGGATTAATAGTGTTTCCAAAATGGACGAAACGTTCGAATAACAAGCGGAGATGTTGTTCATGTTCACAGTGATCTCGACTGGCAATCAACACATCATCAAGATAAACAAACAAAATCATAACCTCGGGTGTCTTGGTCCATAAAACGTTGAAAAGTTTGGGCAGCGTTACGTAGACCGAATGGCATTCTGAGAAACTCAAAAAGACCAAACGCGGCTGTGATTGCCGTTTTTGGAATGTCCTCAGGCGCCACGGGAATATGGTGATAAGCGCGCACTAAGTCAATTTGGTAAATACGGCTTTAGTATCAAGAGTAAGAGAAAATTCATGAATATGGGGAATTGGGTAACAATCGGGAGTTGTAACGCTGTTGAGTGCACGGAAGTCGCCCTACGGACGCCAGCACGCAATGGGGCTGATCAACAAATATTTGACGGCCGGATAAAACCTAGCTGCAGCATGTGATCAAATTCAGCTTTAGCAGCCTTCAGCTTTGCGGGCGGAAGTCGACGAGGCCAAGCGGTAGTAGGACGGCCTGTTGTGTTGATGTGGTAAACTACTCTGTGTTTAACTTCTAGGGGATCGTACGAAGGAGTTGTAAGTTTCGAAAAACTTTGGGGCAGCGCAGAAAATCGTGGTTCATTCTCGGGTATGGGGGGACGCAGACCTATGGAATTAATCTTGGCCTGTGTACCGTGCACCGTTAGCAACATTGTGCGATCCAGAAGATTCTTTTGTTGCACATCAACGCTAAGTCCGAAAACTGACAGGAAATCAACACCGATGATGGCATTCTGAACGTCTGCAATGACGAAAATGCAACGAAATTGGAGTCGCAATCCTAGATCCAGCGTAAGTGAGCGCGTGCCGTATGTTGCTATTCGGCTTTCATTAGCAGCTTGCAAGGCGGGCGGAGTAAGTGAGGACAATTTTTCCGCTCGCCGTGGAATCACACTCACTTCGGCTGCGGTATCCACGAAAAATCGAATGCCAGTGGACGTATCTGATATGAAAAATAAGCGACATGTTGGAATTAAGTCAGCGACAATCGTCGCCGACTGGCCAGTGCGTTTCCCGTGAGGGTAGTTTTGAAAGAGCATGGCTGGTTACACTTCCTTGCACGCTGACCAAAGTTCTGGTGGTGCCAACAGGATGATGTGAAATTATCCGTTTCACGGGATTCACCTTGAAGGTCGTTCAAAAGCCAAAACGGTACTTTTGGCGCGAATCCTCGAATTTTAAATGCTTTTCGAAATTTCGAACCGGAATTTCAGACAAAGTACTTACAGTACATCAATTGTAGATAAGCGGCGTTAATGGAAAGATTGAAGTACAAAGAATATGTCCCAAAAATATTGGTTTGGTGATGGAATTTTTTCACCGTTTTCGCGAAAATAACTCGTTATTGGCGTTAGCTCACGTTTATAAGTCTTATAACTGCAATCCTTGCCATTCTCAAGATGAAATACGTCATCCTATGGTCTGAGAGTGATTGATTTTGCGGCGTTTCACAGATATGGTCGAAATGGAAATATACGACCATACAGTGTTGTCATTGCGTTTCAACAAGAACACTAACACATTTGATAATGAAGTATGTATGACAACATTTCCAGCTTCCTTGATCATACGATATTTATACTATTTCTCCCCGTTTGTAAGATTTCAGGTAGATACTGGTCAATGAAACATTGCTCTTAGAAACGGTTGGAAATGACGCTATCGTGTGGTTGTTTCCATCTTCGGTGTATTTGGAACGGCTTAAGAAAAAAGTATCATGTCCCACTCTATCATCAAGAATCTTCAGAAGTAATTTCTATGCACTCTACTGCATTGTTTTCAACTAGATTGAGGTCGCGTGGCGTTCATACGGAAAAATATAGAGAAACAGATCGAATCAAGCTGTCTGCCGATCACCGGGAGGTATACCTCTCAGCCAGACACTATGCTGGATAGAATGCCAAGTATCTAACGCGGTGCAGAAAAGTATTCCAACCAACATGGCAATCAACGGAATCAAAGATGATGATTGCCATGTACCTCAAACGCTTCAACTACAGGTTTTCCATCACTTCCCGCATGCGTTCGTTCTCCAAATTGTTCATGGTAAAAGTGGCTCGGAAGGAGCAGCTACTAGTGTGAACATACTGCAAACCCAGACGTTCATCATAATTTAAGTCAATCGGGTGGAGCAGCTACTAGAGTGACCATATACTGCAAACTCAGACGTTATTCATAGCTTAGGTGAATCCGGTTTAAGGATCTACTAGTGTCAACCTATACTGCATACTCAGACGTACTGCATAGTTTAGATGAATCAGATTGGATTAGCCCCTAGTGTGAACGCATAGTGTATGCTGAGACGTTGTTGATAGCCTCAGTCAATCGGATGGAGCAGCTATTAGTGTGAACCTACAATGCATACTCAGACGTACTTCATAGCTGAAGTGATTCAGGTTAGAATAGTCCCCAGATTGAACGCATAGTGCATACTGAGGCGTTGTTGATAACCTAAGTCAATCGGGTAGAGCAGCTGCTAGTGTGAACCTATACTACATTCTGAGATGTTATTCATAGCTTAGGTGAATCCGTTCGAAGCATCTACTGGTGTAAACCTACAATGCATACCCAGACGCTGATCATAACTTAAGTCAATCGAGTAGAGCAGATTCTAGTGTGAACGCGTAATGCATGCTGAAACGTTGTTGATTGCCTAAGTCAATCGGGTGGAGCAGGTACTTGTGTTAACGCATACTGTATGCCCAGACGTTATTCCCAGTTTAAGTGATCCAGACTGAAGAGTCAACTAGTGTGAATGCATACTTAGGCTTTCTTCTTAGCTTAAGTGAATGAGGTTGAATCATCTGCTAGTATAAACCTGCAGTACATAACCAGACGTTATTAATAATTTAAGTGATTCAGGTTGGAATAGCCTCTAGTTTGAAAGCATACTGCATGCTGAGACGTCGTTGATAGCCTAATTCAATCGGGTGGAGCATCAATAGGTGCGAACGAATACTGCATTCGGAAACGTTATTCATAGCTTAAGTAAATGATGTTGAAGCAGCTACTAGTATAAACGCATAATACATACTCAGACCTTTATGGGCCAGGTCAGCGGCACCAAGCTAGCGATTCGTAGTGGAACAGATGTGTGAACTACAATCGTTCTCGATACAACAATGACGAGTGAAGTCAAAGACTGGACTCACCAAAGATTGACAAAGTTCGTGAGGCGTCCAATGATACTGGAGAGTATTCGGATTGTTCCAAGCGTGGCTGAGGGTGCAAAGTAACAGAACTGAAAGTTAATCCAATAAATAGGATGTTCTAAATTTGAAGGCAACCACTAGCGTCGTAGGAAGAACCAGAAAGCACATGTAGCAGAGTTTATTGGAAAACGTGTTGTGTTGTTGTTTTTACTCAAGTCAAACAGAAATGTACCATATGGTCTGATGCAGCAATTACGCGATGTTAGCAAAATGAAGTACAAAATAAGGAAAACTCTACACACCCACGTGTCACTGACACGGAGGAAGCGGGTAACTCGAAATTTGGTTTCAAATTTTTTGCTGTCATTGTCTATTCATATTTTTGTCCTGTTGGTGTTTTGTGCATCATAAATTTACATACGATCACAGTTATTTGCTAACGAATAACATACTAACTTAGTTCCATAGAAAATTATCCGGTTATCAGTATTTATATCCGTTTTATATTGTACCGTTTAATGCATCTATTTGACCGATTATTACCTGATAAGATATCTGTTGGTTCCGCTATATCCTAGCTTCACGTTCTACTCCTTTTGCCACCGTTTTTCATAAAACGCTAACACTTCCGCTTTTCTTCACAATGACACCCGCGAGATCCAGCAGCATCAGTGGATAAGAAGTATCGAGTGCCTGTGGCCGTTTCGGCTGTCGCAAGACTGTTCAAAACGGTATGCAGTGCCAGACATGTCTACCCTGATACCACATCAAGTGCACCGGCCAGTATCCTCTGCTGGCTTCGTAAAAAATCCATTTATCTGCATGAGCTGCCTTTTTTGTGAAGGCTGCATTTCGTCCGAGGCTGTATCCGTTCCGCTGCCCGCCACCGTCTATGAGCAGAAACGTTACACGCTGAAGTGTAGATGCAAAACGTTTAAAGACGTAAATGCAGTGCACATGGACACGGCTGAAAAAGCTATGGTAGAAACACAGACGGCTCTATCTGACAGGAGGTCAGAACTGATCTCACTGAACGAATATATTGCGCTCGCCCTTCTGGGTGTGGCCATTGCTCGTAAGGCAGTGGCTTTGTCCACGGCACAATTTGAGGAAGCCGCGACAAATCTGAGGGACAAGGCACTCCGGGAGAGGAGGCTTGTTTTGTGGGGACGATTTCCGACCACACCCTCTCCAGGTGAACAAGCAAGAGCGGTGTTATACACCGTATTCCCTCCAGAATTAAAAACTTCAGTTACGGCCAGCAGGCCTCGCCCCAAAGCTACCAAGAAGTCACTTTGACTTCTTGTGGTGTGACCTGCGGAGTCCAGCACGGGGGAAGTACTGGACAAGACGGTTCAGCTAAAAAATGTCATACTAATTTACAAGGAGTTTCACTGGATCGCTCATTGCGGGAGCGGTAGAAGCGTTCCCAGCTTGAGAAAACAAGGTTACTCATCAAGGCTGACCTCAAACATCAAACCAATGTGAAGGTTCTTATTCCTAATCTTAAGAAGGGACTAGCGCCTCCGAATGAATCAACCCATGTGCCCACACCCACACCAAAGACAACTGCCCCCATCCCCTTGGATGGTCATTCATCTTTGGGGCTGCACGGGTCTGAACCAGTAGCCCCCAAGCAGGCCACGGAGCAACAGACTTGCTCTAAACCACCAACCATCAGATCTCCAAAAAGTTCTACCCAATCTTGCTTTATTCCTAAACTTTACAATCCAGTGAGTCTGCTTGGGTTACCTTCAGCTTCTAGAAAGTCTCATACTTGGCCCATTCCAGCCGCATTTCTCTCTGCCGGGTCACGGACATTTCCTCCTAGGTGCTCTTCTAACCAAAGACCACACCCAAATTTTCGGAGGTGCAAAATTGCAAACCACCCTCCAGTACTTCAAACCTGGGCAACCAGAAACGGAAGAAGCGTCCCACGGAAACGTGGACGTGTATAAACAGCCACAACCCTCCAAGAGGGCTCAGGAAACTCTGACGCCGTCTACACACTCCTCCTCGCTACTGGGACTGCTTCTCAAGCTCTTCATCGCGCTCTTCAGTCTCTTCTTGCACTCAGTCAAATGAGGAGGTAGCCCTCAGGTGCGTGTACACTTACTGCCCGAGTCTTTTGAACAAACTACCTGGAATCAGACAGTTAGTGCAGGACACTTGTCCTCATATTCTTGCTTTAACGGAAACCTGGCTTTCCGTAGATATCAGTGATGACGAACTGCATGTTCCTGGATACTCATTATACCGAACAGACTGTTCCTGTGGACGCATGGGAGGCTGTGCTGTTTTTCTAAGCCGGATGCTGGCAACACCAAATGTCATAGGAGAAGTCATCTCCCCAGAGGAGTGTGACGAACTCTGGTTTAAACTCCAGCTTCGTAGTCGTGACACGCTCCTTGTCGGTGTCATTTATCGATCGCCGTCGCGCGGCGCATCTGACGACTAGGCTATTCTTGCCGGGCCAGACAATCTGCCGTCCGCAAAACGCTTCTCCCATCTTCTCATTATGGGTGACTTTAACGCACCCAAACTCAACTATATAGCTGCTCTAATGAGGACTCTGTCTACGGATTTTCGAAATTCCTAGCAATGTTGATTTATGAAAAAGCCTGGACACAACATGTCGAGCTACGTACACGGTACCGTCCAAGACAGACACCCTCTTTGCTTGATCTTCTTATTGCAAATGAAGCACATCTGGTAGATAGAGCGGTCATCAACCCGCCGCTGGGACATGGTGACCACATGTTACTTGCCATCGACTTTATCTATTACTGGCTACAAAATGCAGTAACAAAGACTTCATTCAGAAATTTCCAGAAAACTAACTTTGGCGCACTAAAGACATTCGTAAGTACACTTAAACTCATGTCCAATTCAGTGAACACCAACTATCTTTCTATGAAAGATGCCATTCACTAAGCTGATGAGGCATTTGTTCCTC